>JXTC01000867.1:32475-43015 GCA_002914845.1 Trema orientale
TTTTTTTTCCTCTTTGTAAAATTTCTTGCTTGATTGGATTTATTTATTTATTTTTCATCTGTATCTTTAAACACTAAAACTTGTTTGGCGGTTTTGAGAGAGGTCAATTGTTGATCATTAATCATATCTATTTGAAATAATCAACGAGGCTTAAACTTGGGAAAAGTAACTTGGGCAATCTACGGGTCGATAGATGAAGCCTTTTTTTGGAGGAGGCTACCACTTCTTTCAACGATTGATAAGCATCCTTCTAATGCAAAGGATCTGGTAGTTTGCTCGTGAATTAATCAATTTAGAAAACACTACTTTCTGTGCTCTTGTGGTTAATTTTGATTAGATGTATTTTTGCCTTTTCTCTTATTTGGATTTATTTTTAGTGCATGTTTCAAGATGTTAAGATGTTTTTAGATTATAAGATGATTCTATCGTTTGTTCCCTTTATTTTAGAATTTTTGGTTTTTTTTTTTTAAAAAAAAATTTGCAAACTTATCTGTTGTCCTGCATTGTTTATGTGTTGTATAACTACAGTAAAGATCAAAGTAGAGAGAAAAACTACAATAAATATCAGATTGGAGTCATGCTGGCGTCTGTATGCTAAGATTTGGTATGTTGTGCTCCTTGTGAAACGTTGGTGTTTATATATGTATATAGATACTTAGATATACATAACTGTTTATATTGTAACTTATAAGCAGTAATTTAGATTTTATCTGATGAAATTGATTCTGTTGAGTTAACAGCTAAATTCGAAGGATGATTGCAGAGTACGATGGTCTTCCAGAATTATGAATCAATGTCAACTCTAACTTCTAAGCATATACGTGATAATAAATTAGTCTAAATTTCAATCAATTTATATGAATTCATATATCTGTTTTACTCCATGTCCTTTATTAATTTTACCCTTCAATTAGAGTTTCCATCATTTGGGAATTTGCTACTTTTACTCGTTAAAATTCTTCATTTACGTACTAAAATATATCATTTCACGAGAATTAATTAACATGGCGTCTTTTCTGAATTAGACAAGAAGCATGTTGGCACATCGTAAAAACCATCAGCAAGGCTATGTTATTATTTCCCATTGGAATATTGGTGTTTTTTTCACCTTCTATTACACTTACCTACTTTTCCAAGTGATATCATAAATAAACTCTAGCAGACTACCTCTACTTTAGTTTTTCGATTCCACATGTGGGTCCTCACTTTCTTGATTAACTCTCAATTTTTTATTAGGGCTATTGGGCTTCTTTGGCATATAACAGACTGAATTTGTTCCGGAGTTTTGTAACAAGGTATGATTTGGTACTCAAACGAACCAACTTTCTGATTTATTCTATTGTTCTTGAATAATTGTCATATATTTTCCTAAATAATCTTTCAACCATGTCTTATTTGCATGATGAGAAATATTTAGAACTTGTCTTTTTTTTTTTTTCAGTATTTTAATCATTTTTATTTTGTATGAATCAATTGGTTATTAACTTCACTGAGGGTCAAATTTATCGCCTATATTGTTTTTGAGTGCTCAAAGCTTTTAATACATGAATGAAAGCAATTTACTAGCTAGCCAAGTAATGAGTAGTTCTAACATGATCTACAATTGCGCAATAGAGAATGAAGAAAAATTAGTAATTTTAAGCAATTGATTTCGGATAGAAGGGGAACTTGTAAACTACATTATTTGGTTGATTCAAATGCTTGGGTTACAAATAAAGTTTGGAATCTTATTCCTTTTATTGTTCTTTGATTTGTTAATTAATTTTTAGCTATAGGTCATTAGTTTTTAAGAATATTGTGTATGTATTTGAAATGTAAATGTTCTGGCGTTTTTCTATTTGGCGAAAATTGTTAATTTTGAAGAAAAGTTGAACTTAGCCATTTTGTGTGTTATGTACATGTATCAGTTCTTGTATTGGAGAGATCTTATAACAGGCTGCTTCTTTTTTTTTTTTTTTTAAAGGTAGTCATGTTACTTTGTTTCTGTTATTGGCTAAATGTGTTTGGACTTTTGATATATTGCTTACAAGTCCTATGAATAGTGGGTATTGAAAGGTAACCATTTAAAACCCCTGTTTACAAGCTCATCGTCCTTTTTTCTGTTTTGCGCAATGCTTTTCCAATTTAAGAATTTATTGTTGGTTTTTTTTTTTCACACTTATTAAGAATGAGTATTGGGTGTTCTCATATGTTTTGAATTCCTAGATGTTAGTGTTTTCTTTTAATGTTAAAATTGGATTAATAATATTTCTGTTTGCCCAATATAATGAAAAGCTTTGGCTGCCTTGATTGAAAAAAATCACCCGTGGAGTCTCTTATTTGCCTACTTTGATTAGGAAGATCCATCTCATCATTGGTTGCTGCACATGTGGACTCAATTAAAGTACCAATTAGTTTAGTGGATACTTTCAAGAAATAGTTAATAGTAAAAGAGACACTGAGGAAACACATTAAACACGTGCCAAGGGCACGTGCCCACACTAGTATATAAATAAGTGAGTATCTATCCCTCTTTAGTCTTTAGGGAATAAAGTGTAATCCTGAAAACTTTGGGGAGGGAGAAATAAGAATATTAAAAAAAGCGGTGGGTGAGGAGAAAAATGAAAAAAAAAAAGAAAGAAAAATGGTTAAAAAGGGTTTGTTAGTGTAAGAGGGATAGATTAGTAGAAGAGACGGAGACAGAGACTCTCACGAGTCTGGAATAGATCAGATCGGGTTCCCCTGGCCTTGGCGGTGAGATCCATCAAATTCAATTCCATCATTGCATCTTCTTCATATCTGTATTATGTGTATATATATAAATTTCGTAATCAGATTTAGATTGTTGTTTTGTTATTATGAATTTTATCTTAATACAAAACACAATTGAAAATTTGGTTGTGTTAGGGTTTGGGCAAGGGCCATGGCGATGGCGATGGCGATCCAAGGGAGGAAGATGAGGATTTATGGGGTGATGATTATGCTTCTTTCTTGCTTTGCCTTTCGGATATGCTCTTCTTCTGATGCGGTAACTACTCTACTATAATTCCATTGCTACTCACTTCGATTCTCTTAATTCTTTCAAACAATTCAATCTCAATCCCAATTTTGTATCGCAGATCTTATACGAGTCCTTTGAGGACTCTTTCGAAGGACGTTGGATTGTCTCTGAGAAGGATGATTACAACGGTCTGTCGTCTCCACCTTACTCTTTTCTTTTCTTTTCTGTTATGGCTTTGATTACTTATTTATTTATTACTTGGTACTTCTTCTCTCTATAGTCATCTCTAACTATCGGCACATTATGTCATTTAATGATATCAGATTTGTATAATCTCCTTCCAATAAATATTTTATTCTCATTTTCTCTGGCATGTCGCAACTGTATGTTTGTATATATACATATATACATCTATTGTCTCAAGACTTTTTTTTTAAAAAAAAAAACGTGATTATGTTGGTCATTTTGTGCTTCCGTTACCGATTTGAATTTGATATCGCTTCCACCAAACCCATCTATTTCCTCAATTTTAGCTTTCGTACTCGCTTACCTATTTCAGATCTATTCAATGTTTTATGGCTATATCGTGGTTAAGGTAGTTATTTTCAAATCCTACAAATAATGATTTAACATCAGCTTCCCCCCTTCCTATATAGGTGTATGGAAACTCTCAAAGAGTGAGGGACATGATGATCATGGGCTCTTGGTTAGCGAGAAGGCTAGGAAGTATGCTATCGTCAAAGAGCTTGACCAGAATTTAGCTCTCAAGGACAAGACCATTGCCCTACAGTTTGAGGTTCGGCTTCAGAATGGGCTTGAGTGTGGTGGTGCATACTTGAAGTACCTCCGACCACAGGATGCTGGTTGGAAAGCAAGGGAATTTGACAACGAGTCCCCATACTCTATAATGTTTGGGCCCGACAAGTGTGGCTCCACGAATAAGGTTCATTTCATCCTTAAGCACAAAAACCCCAAGAACGGGGAGTATGTTGAGCACCATCTAAAGAACCCTCCATCTGTTCCGTCTGACAAGCTCACACATATATACACTGCACTCTTGACTCCTGACAATGAACTTAGGATTTTGGTGGACGGTGAGGAGAAGAAGAAAGCAAATTTCCTCTCCTCGGAGGATTTTGAGCCCCCGTTGATTCCTGCAAAAACAATTCCTGACCCAAATGATAAGAAGCCAGAGGATTGGGATGAGCGAGCAAAGATTCCAGACCCTGATGCTGTGAAACCAGATGATTGGGATGAGGATGCACCAATGGAAATTGTAGACGAGGAAGCTGTGAAACCTGAAGGATGGTTGGATGATGAGCCAGAGGAAATCGATGACCCCGAGGCAGCCAAGCCAGAAGATTGGGATGACGAAGAGGATGGTGAATGGGAGGCTCCAAAGATCGATAACCCAAAGTGTGAGATAGCTCCTGGTTGTGGTGAGTGGAAGAGGCCATTGAAGAAGAATCCTGCTTATAAAGGAAAGTGGCATGCACCTCTAATTGATAACCCAAATTACAAGGGCATTTGGAAACCTCAAGATATTCCAAACCCTGATTTCTTTGAGATTGAGAAACCTGATTTTGAGCCTATTGCTGCGATTGGTATTGAGATCTGGACGATGCAGGATGGTATTTTGTTTGACAATATCCTAATTGCTGGTGATGAGAAGGTAGCAGAATCATATAGGCAGAGTGCATGGAAGCCAAAGTTTGAAGTTGAGAAAGAGAAGCAGAAGGCTGAGGAAGCAATCGCTGGTCTTTCAGACGGTCTCTCTGACTTCCAGGTAAGTCTCATATGCTCCTTTATTTGTTATTTAGTTCACGTCAATATCTTGGCACTTATGGACCTAAAACTATCTATTTGGACTATCAATTGCAGAAGAAAATCTTTGACATTCTCTACAAGATAGCAGATTTGCCTTTCTTGAGCTCATACCACCCGAAGATCGTTGTAAGTGGATGACGCTGGAACTTGTTATGATTTCCTTCTTAGTCGAACTCGGATGGGTTTTCGAATTGTGAGATATTGTGTTTGTCATGCAGGATCTCATTGAAAAGGGAGAAAAACAACCCAATGTTACGATCGGCATCCTTGTTTCTGTTGTGGTTGTGATCCTGACTGTGCTGTTCAGAAATCTTTTTGGTGGCAAAAAACGAAAGGTATGAGATCTATTTTAACAATAGTGTTTCTTGGCAGTTTCGATTTTTATTAGTGATAATTACAATGCTGCGTTTTAAAGCTAGTCTTCATCTCACTTTGTAGGTAGTAAATAATTCTGAAACAAGTACTGGGGCCCCGGAGTCTTCAAACAGTCAAGTAAGTGGCAAAGAGAAGGAAGATGAGGATGAGAAGGGAGATGATGCCGATGTTGCTCCACCACGTCGGAGGCCTACCAGAAGAGAAAACTGAACACAATTGAACGTGGTATTGGGTTTTTAGTGACTTGGTTCTACAAAATTTTGAGAGCACGAGCTCTGTAGTTGATTCTTACGTAGAGACTCTTTTCCATGAGTTAAGGGTAGAACCTTTTGTTGTAGCATTAACATTTTATATGCTGATTATGTGTTTTGGAGTTATATGAAATATTAATCCCGTTATTTATCCCTTTTGAGACTCAAGGGTGTGGCCTTCATCAGTTGACTTTCAGAAGTTTACATTTCATGCAATCCAATGCCGTAACATATTTTCCCCTTCAAGCGAAAGGAAAAAAAAAGTTGAGAACTTGTTAGTCATTAGGGAACATTAATACGATAAGTTAAACTTTATCTTGTTTATGGGGTGAGCTTCTAGCTTATGGGTCTGTAGGATCTAGATCTTTTTCGGCATGGAACCTTAAGTGCATGATAACATGAGCAATGAGAATGACTGAATGATCAAATTTGTGTAGTGTTTGATTTTTATTTAATTTTGATTCGTGTAGCGCTATTTTTGTCTTTTTTCTTTGTTTCTATAGTTTTTTTTTTTTTTTTTGGCTATTTGCCTCAATGAAGTAATGATCAAGTTTAGGAGACTCCTTATGACTTACGAGGACCCACGCTTTTTTCCTTTGGTATGGAATATGGATCAAAATAAGAGATTAGATTAAAAATGGATGGTTGATAATGAAGTGTTCCATAGTAAGTATTGTGCACCAACCACAAGTAATTCAAGCTTTCTTTTGCTCACCATTCTTCGTTGTTGAGTCTGTCCTGCCTTTGTCTATTTTGACTTTCTATTTCTCTACCATGTTGGTGGTGGTTGTTAATTTTTTTTTCACTCTCCCAGACCACAGATATCTATACCCACAATATATATCTCGAAAGTGTTTCACACTCTCACACGAAAATTTTTCTCCCCCATATTTCACATGTGTATATACACACACAGAGAGACACGCACACACCAGAACACATATAAAAAAAATATATATATATAAACAAACACACACAAAGTACCAATCAATTTAAAAAAAAAGACATGAAAAATAAACAAACCATTCAACGTAAAAAAAAAAAAAAAAAAGATTATAAAACACTATAATATTTCATCATCCTATTTTTTTAAATGAAAAAAAAAAGTAAACAACAAGGTTTAATTTTAAGGCCCAATTTAAAAAAAAAAAAAGGGAAAGGTCCCCCAAATGAAAAACCAACTTAAATTTCAAACCAATAAAAAAAAAATAATAAATCCAAACAAAGATTAGAAAATCATTTGTATTCACAAGATAGCAGATTATATCCATTTTTTATATTATATTATATTTATTTATTTATTTTGGGAGGTATGATGGTGGGGATTTTTAAAACTCTTTTATCTCAATTAATGATGAACATGTTATCAATTAATCTAAATCTGCTGCAATCAAGCGTACTTTAAATTTTCCCGTGCGGATCTCTTGAGGAACCAAGTCATAGAATTAATTACTCCAAGAGCAATTATTTAAAAAAAAAAACAAAAAAATAAGGAAGAAGAAAAAGAAGAAAACTACTCCAGAGTTCTCATTCATAAACAGCTCTCATTCATAAACATGTTATTAGTACCAATAACATAAAGAAAATATAATCGATGGACTATTTTAAATTTGAAAAATCCCGATTTTAAAATTGTTTGAAATATAGCAGATTTTCCTTTTAAAAAAAAAGAAAAAAAACATATCTCAGATTTATTTAGAGGGATATCATTTTTAGAATACTTAAAAAAAAATATTATTTTGTACTAATTAATGAGATATTTGAGATAACTCGAATATCATGTAACTCTAATTGTAAAGTTACTTGAAATAATCAGATTAGTTACATCATGTAATCGATTGGTTACCTAATTAGAGCCAATGAAAAAAAATACTCATTTTGAAAAAAAAAAGTGAAAATTTTAAATTAAAAAGTGACATGTTTGATGTTTCTAAATCAATAGGTGTTTTTCGAAAAATGGAAAAGTTTATAAATACCCGTTTTAAAAATCATATTTTCACAAATACTCATTTTTTATTTATATTTCATAAATATCCGTTTTTATACCCATTTGTGGAGAAATGTAGACCACCACTATTTAACACATGAAATATAGACGACGGTATACATTTAATGAATAAAATATATACCTCGGTCTATATTTTATGAATAAAAATTACACTAAAATTGGCACATATTGTAAAATGTATAACATAGATCAAATTTATAATGAAAAATGTAAACCGTGGTAAATATTTACATCATAAAAGTATACTCTTCATATTTTATATATGAAATGTGTACCTCTTGGAAAACGTTTACATTATAAATATGGACTATTCATATTTTGCATATGAAATGTGGATCCTAAAAAAGGGTATTTTTGAAAGAAAATTAAAAAGGGTATTTATGAAAATAAGTTTTAAAAATGGGAACTAAGCATAAATTTCTCTCAAAAAATTCAGCCCATCCGAGATTTTTTCGATTTTTTGGACTCTAGACCTGAATTTGTTTAAGTTGCCCAATTCAAATTGATTTGCTCCCAGGAAATTTCATGTTACTAACTCCGACATTTTTGGATGAAAACAAATCACAAATTTTAAGTATGACTATGACCTTTTGTTTTCATTTTTGGAATTGTTATTGTGTTTTAATCTTAGATACGTAATATCTGAAAAAAAGAAAGAAAAAGTAGGTTAAAAAGTAAAATATATTATTGAAATAGATTAACATTTTTTGATTGCGTGAAAATTAGGAAGGAGCTTGATATACATACAGAATATAAAAATTGAAATATATTGACATACTTAGTATAAAAAACGCTATTTTGGTTTGTAAAACTGATATACCGGTGTACTAAAGATTAAGAAAAAAAGAAAAGAAAGTGTAATGAGGTGAAAAAAATGGGCATATTATTAGAATGAATTGGAAAAAGGGGACTATTAGGAACCAGATTTAGGGTGTGAATGTTTTTGGGCTTGGTTTAGGGGTCAAGGCCCAAGCCATGAATCAGTGCCACGTAAGTGGAGCTGGCGGGAAAAGATGGCTCCAAAAACTGGGTTGTACTTGTAGGGTTACCAACTCTCCTTTATCCCATTCATTTCCTTTTTTTATACACTGAACTAATTTATTTTATTTCAGTTGAGAGATTAGAGAGAGAGAGAGAGAGAGAGAGAGAATGGCAGGGAATACGCCGTCGACGCTGGAATCGCCAACATTAGGGGGCTTCAACATCAATCAACTGCCTCATACTAGTCGCACCTCTGAAAACTTGTCCGATGACGAGGAGGCGGCCGTGGATCCCGAAATCATTCGCGATGAGCCCGAAGATGTCCCTATTGAGGAGGAGGAGGAGGAGGAGGAAGATGGAGAGGATCTCTTTCACGACAATTTCATGGAGTCAGTCTCATCAATCTCAGTCTTCTCCATTATATAGATAGATAGATAGATAGATAGATAGATATACATATATTATACTAATATCTCCTCTCTGTCTCTGTCTCTCTTCTTCAGGGATTACCGGAGAATGGATGAGCACGACCAATACGAATCGATTGAGCTGGATGACTCCCTTGAGGATGAGAGGGATCTGGATCAGATCATGGCTGACCGCAAGGCCGCCGAATCTGAGCTCGATGCTCATCTCACCACCACCAAACGCAAGCTCCCTCACCTTCTCCATGATCAAGGTACTCTCCCCTTCTATTACTCCTCCCTCCCTTTTACTCTTCATTTCTCATTTCTCATTTTCCTTTTGTCAATTTCCCACTACTACAGACACCGACGATGACAACTACAGGCCTTCCAAGAGAGCCAGGGCCGACTTCAGGCCTCTAGCTTCCCACAGACCACCCTACGACGATGCCGATGGAATGCAGAGTTCACCCGGTAGATGTAGATCTCAGCGCCCTCCTCACTCTAGAGAAGACTTCCCCACTACTGATCAAACTGATGATGACCCCTTTGAGGTCTCACTCTTCTCTCTCTCTCTCTCTCTCTCTCTCTCATTTCACATATTTCTCTGTCTCATTTTCTTATTCACATTTCCTCATCATAATACCCCCTAGGATGAAGATGATGAAGAGGGCAAGTTTGAGATGTATCGCGTACAGGGAACCCTCAGAGAATGGGTTACTAGAGATGAAGTCCACCGCTTTATTGCCAAAAAGTTCAAGGAGTTTCTCCTCACTTACGTCAATCCAAAGAATGAAAATTTTGAATTCAAATATGTCCATCTCATTAATGAGATGGTCTCAGGTTATAACACACACCCACACCCTCTATTATTGATAACATATATACTTACATAGTTATATCTGTCGAGTAAAGTCGATTGATTCTTGTCAATTTTTGTTGCATTTTGCAGCTAATAAGTGTAGTCTGAAAATTGATTACAAGCAGTATATCTATATCGATCCCAATATTTCCATCTGGCTGGCGGACGCCCCTCAATCTGTCCTTGAAGTCATGGAGGATGTCGCTAAGAATGTTGTCTTTAATCTACATCCTAACTATAAAAATATCCATCAAAAGATCTATGTACGCATCACCAACTTGCCTGTATACGACCAGATTCGGAACATCAGGTACTACATAGCAATTCATCTTTTATAATACTTAGCTAGTCCTCGTTCTCATCTTCTCAATTTTTCCTTGTATTCAACATTTCTTCCTTTTTGAGTTGTGCAGGCAGATCCATTTGAATACAATGATTCGTATTGGGGGAGTTGTGACTTGGCGTTCTGGGGTCTTTCCCCAGTTGCAGCAGGTCAAGTATGATTGCAACAAGTGTGGGACGATTTTGGGGCCATTCTTTCAAAATTCATATTCTGAGGTGAAGGTTGGTTCTTGCCCTGAATGCCAATCGAAAGGACCCTTCACCATCAATGTAGAGCAGGTGAGTCT
Organism: Trema orientale; assembly: GCA_002914845.1. Classification (NCBI taxonomy): domain Eukaryota; kingdom Viridiplantae; phylum Streptophyta; class Magnoliopsida; order Rosales; family Cannabaceae; genus Trema; species Trema orientale. The sequence continues at coordinate 42,793 of JXTC01000867.1, forward strand.
TTTTTGTTTTCTCTTTACTTTTCATCTCTACCTAAATAGTAATTGTGAATCTTAATCTGGGGATTGTTACGTATACTTTTACTGAACATTGCACCTAAAGTAAGACAACAGGAGAAGGTCCCTTATTCGGCTCTAATGATTGGAAAATTTAACTTTTTGGGTATTAAGTACTGAGAATTTTACATTTCATTGATCAACTAAGAAAAAAACTCTGCAGAATTCA
>JXTC01000868.1:14394-27562 GCA_002914845.1 Trema orientale
ACCTGCCTTTAAAGCTCCTTTGTCTCCTCGGGGTTACTCCTATAAGCTGGTCAGTTTGGAATAGAAGCGCCGGTTTAGAATAGAAGCGCCGGGTACAAAATCAATTTGATGTTCTATTCCCCTAATTGGAGGCAAACCATGTAGCACCTCGTCGGAAAAGACATCCTCAAATTCCTGCAACAGAGAAACAACAGAACTATACAAAATAGGGTCATTTAAAAATGCCTCCTTGTACAAGAGTACAAGCATTGGCTGGTTCGAAAACATCGCTCTCTTAATTTCTTTGGCTTTTGCATAAAAATTGTATTGTTAAACTCTGCTTTTCTCTCAATGGCCCAATCTATTATTGCATTTTCTCTCTTTTTTTCTTCGGTCTCTCTTTCCTTTTCACTCTTTCTCTTTTGATCACTCTCTTTTTGTAACCTCACTTGATCTTCACGAACTTCTTTTGGTGTCAAAGGAACTAGAGTGATTGTTCTTTGATTAAGTACAAACGAGTAATTGTTGGTGAAGCCATCATGTTTGACATGCCTATGAAATTGCCATGGTCAAGCTAGTAACAAGTGTCCAGCTTGTATCGGAACCACATTGCACAAGACTTCATCTTCATACTTCCCGATACGAAAAGAAACTAACACTTGTTTGTTTACCTTCACTTCACCACTATCATTTAACCACTGCAACTTGTAAGGCCGGGGATGCTTCATGGTTGGCAACCCTAATTTCTCCACCATGGTAGTGCTAGCAACATTAGTACAACTACCACCATCAATAATCACACTACATACCTTGTTTCGAACGTGGCACCTAGTATGAAAGATGTTTTCTCGTTGCAGCTCTTCATCTTCTTTGACTTGTGCACTAAGAGCTCTCCTTGCCACTAACAAATCTCCTTCGGCAGGATATTCCTCTTCATCGGCATCCTCCAATGGTGGCATAGGGTCGGTGTCTTCTTCATTTTCAGTTTCAATCTCACCGTCATCTCGCAACACCATAACTCTTTTGTTTGGACATTGGCTAGCTATGTGACCCCTACCTTGGCATTTAAAGCATTTGATATCACGATTCCTTGAAGTAGAAGAATCGGATTTACCTTGATTTCCATGGCTGGTCACCTCTTGCTTTTGCTCAGTTTTTGGCTTCGCCATTGGTTGCCTCTCATCTTTCTTCCACTGATTCGATTTCCAAGCGGATGTACTTGGATTTTGGCTTGGACGTGTGTTGCTGCCCCTCCTCTTAAGTTGGTTCTCAATTTTTATTACCATATGTACCATATCCTCCAACTCAACATAATGTTGCAGTTCCACCACATTAGCAATTTCTCGATTCAAACCAACTAAGAATCTAGATATTGTAGCCTCTCGATCCTCCTCTACATTCGCTCGAATTATAGCAACCTCCATCTCCTTATAATATTCCTCTATACTCCGGTTACCTTGCCTAAGACTTTGCAATTTGTTTTATAATTCCCGGTAGTAGTAGCTTGGAACAAACCTCTTTCTCATCACTGTTTTCATCTCCTCCCATGTCTCTATTGGATGCTCTCTATTTCTTCTCATATTCATCACCAATTGATCCCACCAAACAATTGCAAAATTGGAAAATTCAATGGCAGCAAGCTTTACCTTCTTATTCTCGGAGTAATTATGGCAATCAAATACTAATTCAACTTTCTTCTCCCACTCAAGGTAAGCTTCTAGATCGTTTTTGCCTTGGAACGACGGAATCTTCATTTTAATGCTATCCAATGAATTATCTTCCCGATTCCTAGCTCCTCTAAACTGTCCACCGTGTCTCCTATTGCTGACAATCGAATCTCGATCATCTTCATCACCAAAAGTATCTCCATAATAATCTTCATCTTCAACCCTCACTTCTCTAGGTTGATATCTCTCTCTAGGTTGGAATCTCTCTCTTCTATGCACATTAGGAGCGATCTGTGGTTTTTCCACATGTGCATTCGCTATTCTGTCTATCCGCTCATGGACTTGCTCCATCTCCGCTCTCATCGCTCTCCTCATCTCACCAATTAAGGCTTCCATGAGAAGCTTCAGATCACCCCCACCAGATGTATCTCCAGAGGTATTTTTGTTGTCTAACATGTTTGCTGCAAAACAAAGTTAGAAAATAAAGGACCTCACACACTCTCTCACGTGTTTCACTCAAGTAATGAATCACTCAATTTCACTCATATTTTACTCTTTATCAGATTGGCTTTTACCCTCTAATTTGCTCACTACTCTTGCCTTTTTCCACTCGTAATTTCTCTATAGGTTCTTATCAAACTAATTCAAACAAATAGCAAAATCTCTTAGCAACAATCCACACCAAAACTCACCCACCAGATTAGGATTTAAAGTAACATTCTGGAATAACAGTTTCTAGAAATAGACAATTCAAGAAAAAGAAGACCCTAGGTTCAAAGTTGTAAACAAATCTTTGAAGGACTACACGAAACAAAGAAACAAGAGAAAAATGCACACAAAACTTCGAAGGCTCGGAAAATGATAAAAACGATAGATTTTGAGCTCGAAAACTAGGGTGAACGGAATGTAGTCATTCATACTCGTAGGGCTCGGAATAAGCTTCAATTTGATATATAATATGTGTCGTTTCGATAACCGGATCAAAAGTTACGGCCATTTTACTGAAGCACACTCAAAAACCCTCTAATTCGGCTAGAAATTTCTTGATTCTTCTCTTCCTCTTTTTTTTTTTCTGATTTCGGAATTCTCTCTTCTTTTTTTTTTAAATTGAGAACCTAAATATTCACTGAAAATGCAAAAGCTACACAAAGCTAAATTCATATTCAAAAGTAATCAAGAAGAATCTGACTTCGGCTATGACAAGAACAGGCTATTTTTTTTTTGGATGATTTAAATAAAACAAAGAAGAAAGAAATAAGGGCTAGTACGACTAAGAGAAAAAAATAAAGGATAGAATAAACCTGAGACTAGAATCCGGCTCTTGATACCAAATGATACGAATTCCGCCAACTTGTGACGAAACCTGAAACAAGGATGATGCCTAAGACTGTTCTACAATCAGATTCGGATGAAAAATCTCGACCCAACACCTATAAAGAGATGTGAACCTTGGTATAAAGGAAGACGCTACAATCAAGGATGGAAAACTCGATTGATAAGTCAAGGGATGAACGCCACAGAAAATCTGATAAGTTCGAATAAATTCTCAAAGAACCAAAGAGAAATTGCTCTCAATTTTGACGAATTGTAATCTGATTTTATAGAATGAAAAATGTACAATATATATAGAAGTAAGCCACGAAAATTGGCAGCTAGAAACCCCTAAAACGCCTACGGTAACTTACCCAAAACCAAAAAAAGAAAATAGGTAAATAACCCTAATAGCTAAGCTAAATTCGTCTCTTATTACATGGTAGGCAATTTGATTTTAATCCCTTAATTTTTAGCCTATTACACCCCACTAAAGAAAAGGAAACAAGCAAATAAATCGTTTTGGGAAACTACCAATTTGCACCTAAGTAACCAAAATAGGAAAGTAAGCTAAGACTTTGCATTCAAGCCTTTACAAATCAGATTTCACTTTCCTAAACTTGAATCAAGCTTATAATGGGCTTAGAAATTCGTTCATCTCCTTCGATGGGCCTCCACGTGTATGCCTGAGCCCAAATCCCTTGAATCAGCCCATTCAATGCATTTTGAAATTTCTTTGCATGTGCCCTCGTAACTGGACCAATAGGAACTTGGATAGGATCCGCATTCTATGCTTTCGTGTTGGCCACGTCCTCATCATGAACACTCTCCAAAGAGAATGACCAAAATTGACCGAAAATTGTCATTTGGGAAAACAAGGTGCTAGATACAACAAAATGGGTTCTAGACTACCAAATACTCTTTATTTGGTACCTTAAGGTAGTCGGTAAGTTTCGAGCCACAAATTCCTTGTTTTGAACTCTCTCCAAGGAAAATGACATAAATTGACCGAAAATTGCCATTTGGGAAAACAAGGTGCTAGATACAACGACACGAGTTCTAGACCACCAAATACCCTGTATTTGGTACCTTGAGGTAGTAGGTAAGTTTCGAGCAACAAACTCCTTGTTTTGAACTCTTTCCAAGGAGAATGACCAAAATTGACCGAAAATTGCCATTTGGGAAAACTTACTGCTAGATACAACGAAATGAGTTCTACACTAACAAATACTCTTTATTTGGTACCTTGAGATATTAGGTATGTTTTGGACAACAAACTCCTTCTTTTAAATTCTCGCCAAAGAGAATGACCAAAATTGACCGAAAATGGCCAATTGGGAAAACTAGGTGCCAGATACAAAGAATTGAGTTCTAGACCAACAAACACTCTTTATTTGGTACATTGAAATATTTAGTAAAATTAGAGCGACAAACTCATTATTTTGAACTCTCTCCAAAGAGAATGACCAAAATTGACCAAAAATTGCCATTTAGGAAAACAAGGTGCTAGATACAATGAAATGACTTCTAGACCACCAAATACTCTCTATTTGGTACCTTGAGATAGTAGGTAAGTTTCGAGCAACAAACTCCTTGTTTTGGACTCTCTACGAAGAGAATGACCAAAATTGATCGAAAATTGCCAATTGGGAAAACTAGGTGCTAGATACAACAAATTGAGTTCTAGACCAACAAATACTCTTTATTTGGTACCTTGAGATATTTGGTAAGTTTGGAGCAACAAACTCCTTCTTTTAAACTCTCTCCAAAGAGAATGACCAAAATTGATTGAAAGTTGCCATTTGGGAAAACAAGGTACTAGATACAACAAAATGAGTTCTAGTCTACTAAATACTCTTTATTTAGTACCTTGAGCTAGTAGGTAAGTTTCGAGCAACAAACTTCTTATTTTGAACTCTCTCCAAAGAGAATGACCAAAATTGACCGAAAATTGCCATTTGGGAAAACTAGGTGCTAGATAAAACGAAATGAGTTCTAGACCACCAAATACTCTCTATTTGGTACCTAGAGGTAGTAGGTAAGCTTCGAGCAACAAACTCCTTGTTTTGAACTGTCTCCAAAGAGAATGACCAAAACTGACCGAAAATTGCCATTTGGGAAAACTTGCTACTAGATACAACGAAATGAGTTCTAGACCAACAAATACTCTTTATTTGGTACCTTGAGATATTAGGTATGTTTTGGATAACAAACTCCTTGTTTTAAACTCTTGCCAAAGAGAATGACCAAAATTGACCGAAAATGGCTAATTAGGAAAACTAGGTGCTGGATATAAAGAATTGAGTTCTAGACCAACAAATACTCTTTGTTTGGTACCTTTAACTATTTGGTAAGTTTAGAGCAACAAACTCAATGTTTTGAACTCTCTCCAAAGAGAATGACCAAAATTGACCAAAAATTACCATTTGGGAAAACAAGGTACTAGATATAGTGAAATGAGTTCTAGACCCCCAAATACTCTTTATTTGGTACCTTGAGATAGTAGGTAAGTTTCGAGCAACAAACTCCTTTGAACTCTGTACGAAGAGAATGACCAAAATTGACTGAAAATTGCCAATTGGGAAAACGAGGTGTTAGATACAACAAATTGAGTTCAAGACCAACAAATACGCTTTATTTGGTACCTTGAGATATTTGGTAAGTTTGGAGCAACAAACTGCTTGTTTTGAACTCTCTCCAAAGAGAATGACCAAAATTGACCGAAAATTGGCATTTGGGAAAACAAGGTACTAGATACAATGAAATGAGTTCTAGACCACCAAAGACTCTTTATTTGGTGCCTTGAGGTAGTAGGTAAGTTTCGAGTAACAAACTCCTTGTTTTGAACTCTCTCCAAAGACCGAAAATTGCCGTTTGGGAAAACTAGGTGCTAGATACAAAGAATTGAGTTCTAAACCAATAAATACTTTTGTTACGTTAAAATTGCATATACGTAAAATAACCGCAAGTGCACGGGTCGTAATCAAGTAATAAAGCGATAAGTATGGAGTTGTCGATCCCACGAGGAATTGTGTCTTAAATTATTGCTGAGTACCGGAATTATTATAACCTAACTTTATCTAGGCAACAAAATTAAATGGGTTTATAATTAAATGAAAACAAAAATAAATTTAAATACAAAAATAAATATTGAAGCCTTCTATGCACAAATGTACTAGGGGATTGAATTCACTTAACCATCAACTATGTCTTTTGATCACCAATTTCATCCTAGTCAATTATTCCTAGTTTATAAGCCAAGAACCCAAAGATATTTCTACTCCCTCTCTTGAGTGCCGAGTGAAATCTGTCACGACCCAAACCCCGGGCCAGTGGCAGAAGGGGAATTTCACAAGTGGAAATTCATAATTTATTTTAGAAAATTTTAGAAACTTCAATTTTTCAGAAAAACGACAATTAGTTGGAAAACAACAACTTCTGTAAAAGATTATAAAAAAATAGTTCAAATTGTAAATTCCCACAGTTTGTGATCACCACTAGACATAGACTGTTAATAATAGTAATAAAACATAAATATGCATCACCATTGTCATCACACGTAGGCATAATAGAGAATACAGACTAAATCCAAAGTATGAGCCTTAAATATTATTACAAATCCAAAATGAGTTACCAAGTATTTACCAACTACAAAACTAGAACAAATCCTGCAGTCCTAGTCACTCCGCTCCGGAGTTGCTCAAATCATACTGTACACCACCTGAGAAGAGAAAGATAAGGGGGGGGTGAGCATTCACATGCTCAGTAGGAATTCAATTACCTTTTTAGTATGAATGCAACTTCAGAAACCTGCATGGTTAGTATCTTTCAAAAATCCAGTTATAAAACAAGTTTACAAATATTCGAGTACAACCACATATTCAAAATCAAAACCAAAACCAAAGTCACCATGTTCATAATCATGTTGTACATATCATAAATCAACCAAGTATAAGTATATCTATGAGCTCCCATCCTCTCGTCATGGTCCTGTAATACCTCTTGAACAGAGGTACCCAGCATCCTGACACTACCCGGAGGTGTTTCAGCAAAACCTGCGCAGGGGCCTAGGTCTCTCACCTAGCGCTGCAGTAACTCGCCAGCGATCTAAATACCATGATGCTAAAATGGAACTCAAGTGTGTGATCCTATGGTAGGTACAACATATCATAAAGTGTGTAATAACCATGCATCAAGTATATCAAGAAAGCATGCTTTAAAACTCATTTGGTATTATTCTGGGATTTACAGAAAATTGGGTAGCATAACGGCTCTATTTTCCTAAAACTAAAATTTTTAACCTGCATAAAAATCATACAAACCAATCCTAGAACAATCCAATACATTTCAACAGTTCAAAAGTCCACCAGATATCCAATCAAATCCATAAATCCATGTAAATAGACAATTTCAAGAAATAGGTCAGAATACATAATTCAAAACAAAATAAGTAGAAAACTTGGTAATTGAACCCCTACCTCACCGGAATAGCGATTCTACGCTATTGAGTCCTCAAGGTATCGTTGACGATCGCTCGGAGGGTCGGGAACAAATTCCGAGCCCTCGATCATCCTCTTGCGAAAAGTCAACTTATCACCGGAATTTCAATTTCATGAACGGACCTCTTCGTTGGATTTCTAGCACCCAAAATAGCTAGGTTAGGCATATAACTTGCCAAATTCGGGTCTGGGTTCACACTGGATCGGTGGCACGCAAATCGAGACAAAATCTCGACCGTCCTATCGCGATTTTTGTGCCGATCACCAAACAACACAATATATATATCAAACTTCTCCATTTTTCGAGTACATTCCAAATATGAGGTCAAAAACACAATCTAACGGCCGGATTGACAAATTTAAATATAAAACTAAAAATAACTCAAAATTAACAAAAATGGCAAATTTTGATCTGGACAGTATGGGATCGAGATATATATACCATGTCGAAGATCGTGAGGAGACGAGTTGAACGGGACCGGTTTCATGGCGAATGGACGCTGGAATCTTCGCCGGCGGCCAAAAATCCGATTTTGCTTCAAACGGCAAAAATGGAGATTTCCGGCGAACGGTTGATCGGCGGGAGTCGCAGGTGGCCGGCGGGTGCTCGTGGTGACACGGCCAAGCAGCGCCGGCGGCTGGGGTGGCAGACGAAGGCCGGAGGCACGGCGCGGCTCCTTCCCCCTTCGGCCGTGGTTGATCCGAGAGTGTGAGAGAGAGAGAGCGAGAGAGATTGACGAGGAGGGGAGAGAGAAAGAGTCTAGGTTTAAATTTTTTTTTTTTTAATCTAGTCAAAAGACCAAAATGCCCCTCTTAAAACTGAGTTTTTACATTCTCCCCTCCTTATAGGAATTTCGTCCCGAAATTCAAAGCACAAGTCAAAGTTTACATCACAGTACAATTTCTAACTGAAAATTAAACAAGTGAGGGTACTTCTCGTACATTTCTGTCTCGAGTTCCCAAGTAGCCTCGTCTTCTTTGTGATGTTCACAAAGAATCTTGACAAGCGGAATCTCCCTATTACGAAGCTCTTTAAGCTCTCTTCCCAGTATTCGAACGGGTTGTTCCTCATAGGTCATATTTTCTTGGATAGGCACTTCCAAGTACTGGATAACATGGGATGGGTCAGGTATGTACTTTCTGAGCATTGAGACATGAAACACATTGTGTACTCGACCTAATTGCGGTGGTGGATCTAGACGATAAGCAACAGGCCAAATTCTATCAGTAATTTCGAATGGTCCAATGTATCTTGGAGCTAGTTTCCTTTTAACTCCGAATCTCGTGACTCCGCACATTGGCGAGACTTTCAAGAATACCCTGTCACCAACGTTAAACTCTACCTCGCATCTTGTGGGGTCTGCATAGCTTTTCTGGCGACTCTGAACAATCTTGAGTCTCTCTCTGATCTTGTTAATCTTCTCAGCAGTCTCTTGTACTAGCTCTGGCCCAAGAGTAACACGCTCCTCTGCATCAGCCCAACACAAGGGTGATCTGCATGGTCTCTCATATAGTACCTCATATGGAGCCATACCAAGACTGGTTTGGTAGCTGTTGTTGTAAGAAAACTCCACCAATGATAGGTGATCATCCCAGCTTCCACCAAAATCCAGTATACATGAGCGAAACATTTCCTCAAGAATCTGTATAGTCCTTTCAGATTGGCCATCTGTTTGAGGATGATGAGTTGTACTGAGAATCAGTTCTGTCCCCAAAGCTCTCTGCACAGCTCTCCAGAACTTTGATGTAAACCTTGAATCTCTATCAGATACTATGCTTGACGGCACCCCATGTAAGCGAACAATGTTGTCCACATAAAGACGACTCAGTTGTGTGAGTGAAAAGTCAATCCTGATCGGTATGAAGTGAGCAGTCTTGGTTATCCGATCAACTATCACCCAAACAGCGTCATTCTTTCTTCGAGTTCTTGGTAGACCTGTTACAAAATCCATAGTGATTTTATCCCATTTCCACTCCGGAATAGGTAAAGGCTGAAGTAGTCCAGCTGGCCTCTGGTGTTCTGCCTTGACTTGCTGACAAGTTAAACACTTAGCTACAAAAGTAGCTACATCTCGTTTCATGCCTTTCCACCAGTACTGCCTCTTCAAATCATGGTACATCTTAGTGCTACCAGGATGTACTGCAAATTTAGACTTATGAGCCTCAGTTAGAATAGTCTCTCTAAGATGAGGGTCATTGGCTACAGCTAGTCTTCCATTAAAAAGCACAAACCCTTCTCTATTGGTACGCCAACCATCTAACTGCTCACCATTCTAAAGTTGATTCCAGATTGCCCTCAGTTCTTGATCTTGCCACTAACTTTGTTGTGCTATCTGGAGAAGTGATGGCGTAACCACAATGTTGCTGATACAAGCAGTTTTCCCATTTTCCCTACACTCCAAGTTATAGTCACCAATGGTAACTGAATTCATCCAATCTTCTAGTATCAAGGAAGCAAGCATGCTATGAGTCTTTCTGCTCAAGGCATCAGCGACAACGTTGGCTTTTCCAGGATGGTACTGAAGTTCGAAGTCATAGTCTTCCATATACTCAACCCATCTTCTTTGTCTCAAATTCAAGTCCCGTTGAGTAAACAGATACTTCAGACTCTTATGATTAGAATAAATCTCAAACTTCACACCATACAGATAACATCTCCAAATCTTAAGAGCAAAGATCACAGCTGCTAACTCCAAGTCATGAGTGGGATAGTTCTTCTCATGTGGCTTTAACTGGCGGGAAGCATAAGCCACTACCTTGCCATTTTGCATTAAGACACATCCCAATCCTGAACCAGAAGCATCAGTGTATACAACATATGGTTCATTACTGTTAGGAATAGTAAGAACAGGTGCAGTTATCAATCTTCTCTTCAATTCTATAAAAGCTGCTTCACAATCATCATCCCATACAAACTTGACATTCTTTCTCGTCAACTTTGTCAAAGGCATTGCGATTCTCGAGAAATTTTCAACAAAACGGCGGTAATAACCCGCTAGACCAAGAAAACTTCTTATCTCGGTGACACTTTTAGGTCTCTCCCATTCTAGAACAATTCTATCTTGGAAGGGTCAACCGAAATTCCTTCATGAGATATAACATGTCCCAAGAATTTCACTTCCGTCATCCAGAAGTCACACTTGGATCTCTTGGCATAAAGTTGATGGTCTCTTAAGGTCTGAAGCACAATTCTCAAGTGCTTAGCATGTCCTTCTCGAGTTTTAGAATAGATCAAGATGTCATCGATGAAGACAACCACAAATCTATCTAAATAAGGTCTGAAAATCCTGTTCATAAGATCCATGAACGCTGCTGGAGCATGGTATAACTAAGAACTCAAAGTGTCCATAACGAGTCCTGAATGCAGTTTTCGATATGTCCTCCTCTCGAATATTTAACTGATGATAATCAGATCTAAGATCAATTTTGGAAAAGAATCTAGATCCACCAAGTTGATCGAACAGTTCATCGATCCTTGGTAAAAGATATTTATTCTTCACCATTAGCTGATTCAGTTTTCTATAATCCACACGGAGTCGAAACGTTCCATCGGCTTTCTTGGCAAATAGAACAGGAGCACCCCATGGAGAGGTACTGCTCCTAATGAATCCCCTTTGATAAAAGATCATCCAGCTGGCTTCTTAACTCAGTCATTTCTGCTGGAGACATGCGGTAGGCTGGAATAGAAACTGGCTGAGCTCCAGGGATTAAATCAATACAAAACTCGATCTCCCTATCAGGTGGTAGCCCCGGTAAATCTTCGGGAAAAACATCTGGAAACTCACTAACCACTGATATCCAAGGGTACTGATCGGCGGTTCCCATCTCACCATCGATGGCAAACAAATTCCCATAGCACTCTAGTTTCTTCTTTCCACCTATGCATGCTTTTAGAATAGGACTTGGTTTCAAAGGATTCGAATGAGCTTGGCAGACAATAGGATACCCATCCTTTGGAAAAAGAGTCACTCTCTTATTAAAACAGTCAACAGTTGCTCGGTATTTGGAAAGCCAATCCATACCAAGAATCACATCAAATTGTTGCAAAGGCAACACTACCAAATCTGCTAGTAGCTTCCTACCATCAATCACAACAAGACAACTACGACAAACAGTAAAAACATCGGTAACTCCACCCATGGGTGTTCCCAAAGTCAACAAATTACCCAGCACAGAACATTCTAATCCCAACATTCGTGCAAACAACATGGAGATAAAGGAATGAGAAGCACTGGTATCAAATAAGACATGAGCCCAAGAGTGGGAAATGAGAATCATACCATCAACAACGCCTCTGCCAGTGTGGTCATGAGCCTCATCTACTTCTGTAACAGCATAAGCTTGACCAGAAGCTTTGCCTATCCCTTTGTTTCCTCTTCCTTGACCTGGGCGACTGCTACTAGTTCCTAGACCGGTACTAGCATATCCACGTCCTCCTTGGTTCCCAGAACTTTGTGAAGTCTGAAAATTCTGAGTATAGCCCTGGTTGTAGCCCGAACCTTGTGGCCTATACTGATGTTGGTACTGAGAACCATAAGGCTGCTGGTAAGGAGTGGAGGGGAATGCTTGAGACTGAGTCTGAGATTGCACTGGCCTCATCTGATTGCCCTGAAAAGGAACTGAGGCACTCTGACTTCCCTGTGATCCTCCCTGAGACAGTGGAGATTTTTGTTGACAGTAGGGGCAAGCCTTCTTTTCGTGGCCTTGCTGTCCACAATTTAAACATCCATATGGTCCATAACGACCTTTCCCTGAAGAGCCACTACTGTTGCTACTTCCACTGTTCTGAGAATTCTGCCCTTGCCATTGTCCCTGGTTTTTCTTGTTCATCTTTCTCCCATTGCCTTTGTTTCTTGCATGATCCCTCATTGTTGACCGATCATCAATAAAAGCCTCAGCTTTTTGGGCTGCAGCAACTAAGTCAACAAGATTGCTGAAGGGTTGTGTGACAATCTTCTCTAAGATGGCTGGTCTTAAAGCCTCTATAAACTTGACAATCTGGAGGGTAGGATCTGTTCCAGGTGCATAGGCATATTGTGCTAACTCCATAAACCGCACATAGTACTCATTTACTGTCGTATCACCTTGTTTGAGCCGTTCATACTCTCTAATCATAGCGGCTCTATGACTAGCATTAGTATAATGACTCCTGAACAATCCTTCAAATGTGTCCCAACTTATACCAGTCACATCTTGAGATAATTTGACTGTCTCCCACCAATTTGTAGCTCCGTCAATCAGCTTGTAAGTACCAAAAGTGACTTGGAACTCAGCTGGTGTTCCAATAGTAGCAAAAGTCTTCTTAATGTCTCTAAGCCATCTTTCAGCCAAAGTGGGATCAGGTCTCCCATCAAACGATGGCGGACTCAGCTTTATGAAGTCCTTGAAGAAATTAGCCTGACGGGCCTCAGGGTCTCGCTCCATCCTTAGACCCGGTAATGCTCTTAAAGCATCATATAAGTTTGCCAGAGGGTCAGGAATTTGTTGTTGTGGTGGAAGAGTCTCAGCCCTAGGCTCTTGCCTCGGTATTCTTCTCCTCGGAGGTATTATAGTTCCGTATTCATATGCCAAATTGTTAGTGAGACAGTGATGCAAGTACTTTTAAAAAGAAGTCACAATCTAGTTTAATGGTGTCACATCCGAGGTAATTAAACCTCTGCTCTGATACCAAAAATATTCTGTCACGACCCAAACCCCGGGCCAGTGGCAGAA
>JXTC01000868.1:36956-51432 GCA_002914845.1 Trema orientale
TACTAACTCAAGACATTCTTGAACTCTAAGACCTTTTCCAGTAAATGGTCTTTTGGTCATTTTACCTTCCAGACATGATTCACAAGTTGGTAATGATTTGACTTCTAACGAACTTAGAGGTCCATCATTGACTAATCTTTGAATTCTATTTAGGTTAATATGACCTAGTCTCAAATGCCAGAGATAAGTTTCATCATTAGTACTCACTTTCACTTTCTTATGTTTAGGTTCTACATGTTCAGAGTCATTTTCAAGATTGTGTAATGAGATGCTTTTAGGTTGAATAAAGAAAAGATTATTCCTATGAGTACTAGTGCAAATAAGACTTGTATTCTTTCTAATAGAAACTTTATTGTCAAAATGAACAGAATAACCTTGTCTCATCAAACAGGAAACAGAAATCAAATTCCGTTTAAACACCGGAATATAATAACAATTGTTTATTTCTAAAAACCTAAAATCATCGAAATTTAAAATAACATCTCCCATTGCACGAGCTTCAACTATTGAGCCATCTCCCAATCGCAGCGTAAACTCTTCACTAGCGAACTTCCTAGTTTCTTTGAACCCCTGCAATTACAAACATGGTCAGTGGCTCCCGAATCTACGATTCAAGAATCGATAGAATCAATCATATGACAAGCCTCAATGAACAACAAATTGTCATTACCTTGTTTGTCCTTACCGTTGTCCTTCTCCTTCTTAAGGGCTAGGTAAGTTTTGCAGTTCCTCTTCCAGTGTCCATCCTCACCGCAGTGGAAACATGTTCCCTTTGGTTTGGCATCGTTCTTGGTCATCTTTTTCTTTGGAGCTAGAGAAGCAGGAGTCTTTTTCTTCCTTTTACCTTTGCCTTTCGACTTAGGTTTGGAAGAACTAGCTTGAGCTACATTAGCCTCAGCTGACCCCGACTTATTCTTCTTAAGAATATTCTCAGTAATTTGCAGATCTTTCATCAGGCCAGTAAGAGTATAATCTTTCTGGCGAATCTCATGATCCATCTTAAATTGATTGAAAGTGTCTGACAATGTGTTCAAAATCATGTCAATTTGGGTGTCACAATCAATTTCAGCTCCAAGGATTTCCAGTTCGTTAAGGTATGCGATGACTTTCATCATATGTTCCCGAACTGGAGTACCCTTCTTTTGTCGAAGATTCATGAATGCAGATGTAGCCTCATTTCTAGCTTGATGACCGAGATTGGCGAACATTTTGTCAACACTCAACATTATGTCAGCAACAGTATCCATCCCACGATGTTGTTGTTGCAATATATTGCTCATTGAGCCAAGTATATAGCACTTAGCCATCTCATCAGATTGCTTCCACTTATCATATAAGTTTCTTTCATCGTTGGTGGATTCTTTGGTTGGCTGAGCAGGACATAGAGTGGTGAGAACCCACTTATGTTTATCAGCAGTAAGCACTATGTCTAGGTTACGTTTCTAGTCTACATAGTTTTCACCGTCTTGCTTGTTTTGTGTGAGTAAAGTGGATAAAGGATTAAGTGCCATATCTACTGAAAATAAATAAACATTCCATGTATAAGCAAACATCATTTATTATGTTTCGAATAATTAGCACAAAGTATTAAGCATACAATATGCAAGTGAAGTATCCCTAAGACTATCACTTATATTCATGGTAATTTAACCTACCACTGATAACAAGCCTCCTACGGGAAGTTATGCAATCAGTAAGTCAAACTGAAACAATTTCAATTAGTAAATAGATAGATAACTCTTATCTCATATTTCTAACTACCATTCTCTTTGGTCCTCTAATCGACTAATAAGAACTCCTACGGGAGGACATTAATGTTTCGAGTTGAGTGTTTAACTATTGTTTCGGTAACTAAGCTTTCTATATAAGACCGTCTCCTACGGGCGATCAGCCTCATATAGTCTACCTAGTACCTTATCATAAGAAGCTCATTTCCAGTAATACCCGGACGAAAACCCTCCTATGGGAGCTCAGCAAGATTCTGAGGCGAGGCTCATCCTAATACATAACGAACCAATAATGGAGACCATAGGTATCACATACCTTCTCCCACTCAATATTTTATAATTAGGGATTTATAGATTTTACCCAGTTATCTAACTAGCTTAGTAACCTAAAATCAGTTATGTAAGCATGTTCATATTTGTATGAGAGTAGCTCTAATTTTCTATATGACATGTTACTAAAGATCATGTAATAATACTTAATTATTAGGCATGCATGCAACATTGTCCTAATAATACCAAAGTAGTAAGCAGATAATTTAATTAAATGTTAATGATTTATTAATTTCCGGTAATTTATAAATTATTTAACATTTAAATAATTCTGATTGTCAAGATAATGTAAAATATTTAAATATGGAAGATAATATTTAACATTTAAATTAGAAAAGATTTTCACAAAATCTAATCAGTTTAAATAAAAGATTTAACTAATTAAATCTCCTTAAAAATCTCAAATTTAAATTTCAACTTTTGAAATCTTAATTTGATTTTATCTTCCTTAAATATCTCATATTATCTTATCCTGTCAGATTTGAATTCAAAATTCAATTCAATATTTAATCTCATTAAATATCCACCAACTATAAATTCAAATTTGAAGATTTGAAAAGATATTTTGATTTAAATTTAAACTTCAAATCTTCACAAAATTTGAAATTTAAAAGAGAGAAGATTTTAAAATAAAATCTCCTACAATATCTCTAATTTGAATTTAAACAAATTTAAAATTCAAAAATAGATTACCAATTATCATATAATCAGTTTTTTAAAATATCTATTCAAAATTTGAATTTAAAACTAAAAAAGATATTATCTCATAATAACTAATTTTAAAAATTTCTATTTTAAAATATCTTTAATTATTCAAATAATAATTAAGATATTATGGATATCAATCATATCCCTAATTCAAATTAAAATATCCTATCAATTCAAATTTCAAAAATTCAAATTTAATAAGGATTTGAAAATTTGAATTCAAAATTTAATCTATCAGTTTTCATAAAACTATGGATAAATTAAATTAATTTTAAAATAAAAATAATTAAAATTATGGCCGGAAATATGAAACGTATCGGGAGAAGCCGACGGACGGAACGGGAAGCCGGTATGCGGCCACGCTCGGGACAACTACTGGGCGCCAACGGGCTCGCATACCGCTATGCGGCCTCGCTCGGGACTACTCCCGGACGACAACGGGCTCGCATAGATCTCGTAGGTCAAACGCACGAGGCGGCACCACGAGCAACCAGGGGACGGAAACCCACTAGCGCAGCAGGCGTGAGGAGGCCGCCCACTGGCCATGNGGATCAGATCTGTGCGGCCTGCTCGGGCCGTGCCCGCGTGTGCCATGCGCGGGTTAATTCCGCTTGGCCAGTGCAGGGTGGTAGCTCGCGGCGCACGCACGGATCATATCTGTGCGGCCAGCGGTGCTACACCCGCGCGGCCATGCGCAAGGCCATGCCCATGTGGCGCGCGCGCGGGTCACACCCGCGGGGCACACATTGGCAGTGTACACGGCTCCTAGCCGTGTACCGATCCGACGTTTTCTCCCCTTTTTATTTTAAATTGAAAAATAGTTTTTCATAAAACTCAAAAAACAATTAAAGATCAACAACATTTCTATGCATAGTTTTATCAAGAACATAAAACATGAACACATAGAAATGAAGAACATGCCGGAAAATGAAAATCAAAATAAACATGATCATTTCCACATAGCAACATCTAATCAAATAATCATTCAAACTCATTGAATCTATTGATCATCATACAAACTAGAGCATACTCTTAATATAAACAAGACCAAACATAAATTAAATCTTTCCGGAAATCAAAAAACATCAATCAATAAGAGAACAGACCAGAGTAAAATATGCTAGATCAACAATAAAACCACGCTCTGGTACCAATTGCTGGTATTTACTGGAATAAATTTCCGGAAAATATTTTCATAAAATCATTTTAAGAACACCATAGTTTTATAAAATCAAGAGACATAGCGAAATTTGTCGTTTAAAATTTTTCCTTTTACAAAACGTTTCGAATCGTGATCTAACATAGATTAACTCTTGATCTAGACAAGAACAATACCCGGATTCGCTCCACAACCTTCTCGTCTTCCCGTCTATTCTCGAAAGCCATTTGATTGATCCAGTGGGTGGTCACCTTCTTGATTCCCAACAAAGAGATTAGCAGAAGAACAAGAAGACAATCTTCGCAAACCGATTTCTCTGGGATGGCCGAAAAACACAAAGGATAATGAACCGTAGTGCTGGCCGATTTCTGCTCTTCCTTTTCCCTCTGTTATGCGTGTAACATGATATGAACCCCGCCAATAATTGTGACGAAACCCAGCACCAATTATGGAATTCGGACCCCAAGATCAACAAGACGCAAGATTATTGAGTCTTGACCCGTTACCCCGCAAGATAAGAACAAAGAACTACGAAAGATAAATAGACGCCACATCAAGAACCCTCAAGAACCACTCAAGAATCAATGGGATAAGTCTGGTTGTTTGAACACCACAAGAGTTAACTTGATAAGTTCAAGAATCTTCTCAAGAATGAGGAAAACACGAATAACTCGCAATATTATTGATCACTAAGCTGTCAAAAACGTACAAAGACCTCTCCTTTATATAGGAGTCGAATTGAATCCTAGTTTAAGGCAAACTAATGCTATTTTGACAAGTGGCAATCCTAAAAACACTTAAATTCCGAAAATAATTAAATCTGAATTAAAGAAGACTTCTAAAAGTACAAAACACTTATAAAAACGTGAATTGAAGTATCTCATCAGTTGGACTCCTCTAGAACCTTAACCATAGTGATTAGGCTCCCTTGGATCTGATTTGGACTTATATTTGGACTCCATGTGTTATCCATCTCTCCAATATGTTGAACCAGCCCATTTAATACCTCTTTGAATCTCTTGGCTCTAAGTCTTGTAATTGGCCCGCTTGGCAAGCTTAATGGATCACGTGAACGCTGCCCTTGAGTCTCTCCAAGCCCACGTGAATGCTCCTCCTCTTGCACGTGTTGTTGAGCAGCTATTTTTGCATTAACACTCTCTTCCAAAGGGGGTGTTTTGTTGGGATTTTTGTCCTAAAAAGCATATTTCCAATTATACCCTTTGAGTATGAACAACTTTCTCTTATATGCAATTATGATATTTGCTAGATTAAACTATCTTAGTTGTATAGTTTATTTATCTGAAAAAGATTCCATGACTTTGTTTGTGTATAAAGAAACAAACATGATTAAGTGTTAATTATGGGGAGACTTGTTTCTTTATCTAAGTCTAAATGAATTAGTTCACAATCTGTAAATAAAGATGGAATACTTTATTTACTATAGGTTGTAGTGTTTGTCTATCTCAACGGGAATGATGTGTCTCAAATCATTGAAGTATGTGACTTCTAATAGAAACACTAATACAACATAAATAAGTTATGTGTATTGAACTGGACCAGGCAATATAAAGAATTGGAGTGCCGTAACTCAATTCTTATATTACCATAAACTAGCTCTTAGCATATAGATCTTAATCCTTGATATTTGATTGGACTTGCTTTCATGGGTTGTAGCCTTTTTGATTTGTTGAAAGACTAGCCTCTACGAAATTAGAGGTGAACTCTGGCATATTGGAGGTTATGGTTTGTGAATTGATGGGAACACCAAATAGTTAAGGACACTATACATTAATGCCACTTTAGGTTCTTTCAAGATTCATGGAATAATTAAATCTAAGATCTTAGTATTCACTTTGTGAATTGGTTGATGATTTTGTCTAAATGGCCATTGAGAACAAAATTATCGACAATATTATTCCTTGATAGAAAGATGGTAACTTAAAGGTAAATAGGTGTTGGAAGGGTATTACGGTAATTTCACCTATCCAACTACGGCATTGTATAGGGATTCTATGTGTGGTATAGAATATGCTAGATGGATCGGTTAATCAAGGTTAGTTGATTGAATCTCTTTAAAAGGCATGACATTTAATCTAAGAGTGCAGTATTGGGCCTTTAGTGGAGTGTTCCCTTTACTAATAATATTTATATAAATACCATAATAAGAGTTATTATGTATTTATCATATTATTGGAGCTTAGATTATTTGGATCCATTAGGTCCCTTGTCTAACTCAATAAAGCTCATTAATTAGTTGGTGGTATTCGTGAAATTAGTTTCATGAAACTGTGTAAAATAATGATTCTACACAGAAGTTGGTATTTTTATAAATAAGTTTCATGGGTTGGACATATTTATAAAAATACATCCAAAGCCCAAATTGGAGAACAAGCCCAATCCTAGTTGGACTAGGGTTAGCAGTTTTTGGACTCATATACATAAAATGCATAANAAGGTCTCATCTCACATCCCGGTGTTCCATAAGATCAAGAAGGTGTTCTTGATCGTTCTCCGACGAAGGTTTCGACTTGGTGCCCACTCACCTCTTCAACCAAGAGCGAGAGGATAGGCAAGAAGATCTAGGGTTGGAGGTTTGATCATCATCAACAGGGAGATCAAGAAGGAGCACGCTACAAGAGGTAAACCCTAATCCCATCTCTAGGGTTTATGCATCTAGATTTGATTTATGTTATACATGATCCTGTATATGATATGTGCATGTAATATGGTTATGAAAATTGTTTTCATGTAAAAATTTTAAAACCTAAATCCGCTAATTATTCCGCTGCGTTCATGATGTGATCATGTGATCTTCCATAGTTTGCATGCATGTATGTTTTTGCCCTAAGTGTTAGGCAATTCCAGCATGTTTCACGTGTAGTTCATATTGTGTGTAGTTAGAGAACTTTTCTCTTAACTATAGAGAGATTAGTAAATCCTAATGGGCTTATTGGGCTCAACTGATCATCAAATAACTATTGGGCTTTAATTTGAGCTAGACAGGGGACCAGATGGATCCATAAAGCCCAAGCTCCAATGAACCATATACCTACTATCATAATTAACTCTTAATTATGATTGGGCCTTGTCCATTAATATTGGGACACACCACTATAGGCCCAATATTGAACTCTTGGACTAAATGTCATATATTTTTCTGTGAAGCTTATTAACAATTAATTAGCTTGATCCATTTAGCATATACTATACCTGCAGACATACCCCCAATACAATGCCGTACTAGTAGGGTGAAATTACCGTATTACCCCTCTAGTATATATTTACCTTTGAGTTGCCATTTTTCATCTAATGGATAATAGTTGACTACGGTGTTTGTATCTGCTCATACTAACATAGTTAAATTCACATAGTGAATACCGGGGCCCTAGTTTATAGTATCCAAGTACTTAAAAAAACTCAAAGTGACATTATATGCATGGTGTCCATCATGAGAAATATTCTACACATTTCATATACCTTATCTTCCAAGATACCGGAGTTCGAACAATAAATCGGAACTTGTGACATCCCCCGATCCCACACGCGCACGTGAGGATATTCGTAAAATTATTTAGTGAGATCGGGAGACGTCACTCGACTTAGAACTGATAAATGATGAAAATTTAAAACTTTTAAAACTTCCTGGGAGAAAAAGGAAAATTCCACTCATAATTATATATACTCCAATACATACATATATACACCCTAGAAAAGTGGACCTCTTATATAATATACATAGTACATATTGTACACACACTCAAACAGATACAAAATTGTCAGTCAGAAAACTACAGCGTCAAAATGCTCATATACACAGGCCGCGGTCAGAAAGTCAGCGCTCCTCCTCCAAACTCACATATGAGCAGTATCATCTGCAATGTAAGAATATTCGTGAGTATAAAACTCAGTAAGTAACGCACGCAGATGAAGAGTGCACATGGCAAATAACAGATAATCATACGATTGGGATCCCCGTGTATATTGTATTGCCTGACAAGACCGTGAATCGCAAACTGAGCCACTCAGAGATCATATAACGTATCATGAGCAGTACGGAGGTCTCGAGTCCCAAATACATCTCAAACCCCTCTGTGTACTGCAGAGGTCCACCCCATACCGCCGTCAGAGTGTTTCCGAAGGAATCATAATGTCCTCGAAAGGACCAGAGTGTCCCCGAAGGAATTAGAGTGTCCCCGAAGGAACCATATCACATATTTGGGCACTGGCCCGCCACACCCTATTCACCAATACCCGTCAGACAATATAAATACACCATATGTTCATGTCTCATGCAAAACTGAATGATAAATGCATATGTACACATATTCACAAATTCCATATCCACATGTTTCACAGATTCACAGAAACAAAGAATTTCTTACATTGCAGGTGTGACGTTACTTACCTCAATCTAGAGCTTTTAAGTGATTTTCTTTTCTTACGTGGAATGCTCTTCGCTCTAGGTACAATTGACCACTCCCTAATATTATTATTAAATAATTGATTCATGAAATGAAAATGCTTGACACGCTAAAACAAATTATAATTTCAAATATTATTTAAAGAAGCATAAATTTTCATATATGAAAAGAATAAATAACCATTACATAAAGCTTATATTGCTCGACATGCCTTTGCTATGTGTAATTATCATCACCAACACCTAATAGTAGCAAGGAATAAAATTTATCCTAACATACAATCAAATAACTAGACAATGAAATAACTAAAAAAAATATCAAACCACCTAATTAATGGAAAGACCCCTCAATTAAATTATTAAAAGTAAATGAATGAATGACTTGATTGAAAACTTAACAGTATTAACTCTAGGATCAAACATATACATTTGCTAATTAATCTTTCCAAGTAACTACTTCCTATATAAAGAAATGTATAATAATAAGTAAAAGACTTAATAAGACATTCTTATTATTGACATATTTTCAAGTCCTTATCTATGAAATTCAACTATAAAGAAAATAATACAAGACTAATAGTATAAGACTTTAATTAGTGAAACGACAACTATTTTTTATATTTCTTAGATAAACCTTCTTGCTTTGTTATAATATCAGTTGCACAATCCTAGTTAAAGTTATACACCCACCTCTATAACAAATATAAGAGAAACACGTAAAAGAAAAAAAAAACAATGAATTATATGGACAAGTAACTTTCAGCAAGCTCTAATTTAAGACCAAGTTATATATATAAATTCATGTATAATTAAATACATATGGATAACTCTAATTCATGGAAGCCAAGAACCAATTACATATAAAAGACACAAAAAGGAATAAAGAAAACTTTACCTTGAACGTGTATAAAACTTAGCAAAATGGTTGGCCAATTATAATTCCTAAGACTCCACTAAAATTAGCCTTATTTATCAATAGAAAGGTGTTGGTGGAGATATATGGTGAGGATTAATGGAGAAAGAGTGGTTGCGGTGAAGAAGGGTTTCTTACTAGGAGGATGAATATAACTCCTATATAACTCCAAGAATTGCCGACTTATGTAAAGTCTGTGGTCTCACTTTCCTTTTTTTTTTTTAACAATATAAATTGACCAATTATAATCGTACACATAAAATTCAAATTAAATCTCATAACTTAAATGAACTCAATTATTTAATCAAGGAATAACACATATTTAAATTGTCTCAAAAAAATGAAATAAAATAGCACATTTCAAAATTATTATTACTTATAACATTCTATTATACTATTGACCTAACGTAACACATCTGATCATATATATATATTTAAGTCCAATCATAATTTTAGCCATATTCAAATCAAGTAAAATAACAGTTTAATATAACAATAATAAAATGCAAAGCAGTATCATAAACGACTTAATATATGTCAAATTCGTACCAAAGAGCATTTCCAGAGTATTTCACTGCAAATTATCTTAACATGTAATAGGAGTTAATAATCATAATAATTTAAAATCAAAACTTAAAATAGTATGCGGACATGACACTAATATAAATGAAAATGCTATGTAATCGCATTATTATTGGCTCTTTAATTATGTGAGGAATTTGAGTGTCATTAGGAAATTCGAGATATTACAATCCTCCCCTCCTAATAAAAATTTCGTCCTCGAAATTTGCTTACCGAATAACTCTGGATGTTAGTTCCTCATTTCATCTTCTCGTTCCCATGTAGCCTCCTCTACAGAATAATTTCGCCACAGAACTTTCACTAGAGGGATCCTTTTGTTTCGCAATTCTTTCTCCTTTCTGTCTAAAATCTGAACGGGGCGTTCCTTATAGGTTAGTTTTGGATCTAATTCAAGCGGCTCCTGGCTCAGAATATGAGATGGGTCTAATATATACTTTCTTAACATAGAAACATGGAAGACGTTATGCACACTTGATAACTCTGGGGGCAATGCAAGCATATAGGCGACATTCCCAACTTTCTCAAGGATCTCATACGGACCTATGAATCGTGGACTTAACTTCCCTTTCTTTCCAAATCTCATGACACCTTTTATAGGGGCAACCTTGAGAAATACCTTGTCACTAACAGAAAAATGTAAAGGTCGACGTTCTGGATCTGCATAAAATTTCTGCCTACTTTGAGCTGCTATCATACGTTTTCTGATCTTATCAACTGCCTCAGCTGTGTCTCTTACAATATCAGGACCCAAATAACGTCGCTCTCCAACCTCATCCCAGTGAACTGGAGATCTGCACTTTCTACCATACAACATCTCATAAGGTGCAACACCAATTGTAGCTTAAAAGCTGTTATTATAGGAGAACTCAATCAGTGGTAGGTAATGGTTCCATGACCCCTGGAAATCCATAACACAAGCTCGAAGCATATCTTCCAAGATCTGAATAGTCCTCTCAGCCTGGCCATCTGTCTGAGGATGAAATGCAGTACTAAATTTCAATTTAGTTCCCAAAGCTCGCTGTACGCTTTCCCAAAACTTTGAGGTAAATCTGGCATCTCTATCTGAGACTATGGAAACTGGAATTCCATGAAGTCTAACAATTTCTTTAATGTACAATGCTGCAAGTTTATCCATGGAGTAGGTCATAGAAATTGGAATAAAATGAGCTACCTTAGTATGTCTGTCAACTATAACCCAAACTGCATCCTAACGAGAAACTGTTTTTGGTAATCCAACTACAAAATCCATGGCGATCTCCTCCCATTTCCACTCAGGCAACTGTAGTGGTTGCAACTCTCCTGCTGGTCTCTTGTGCTCAGCCTTAATCTGCTGACAAGTTAAGCAACGTTCCACAAACTTGAAAATATCCTTTTTCATTCCTACCCACCAGTAAAGACTCTTCAAATCATTGTACATTTTAGTAGTACCCGGATGGACTGAATATAGAGTATTGTGTGCTTCTATTAAAATTTCTTCCTTGATAGTTCTGTCATCTGGTACACAAAGTCTGCCTTGAAATCTGATTACTCCTTCAGTAGAAATATTGAAATCTGACTCTTTCCCTGAATCTACTAATTCTTTGTATCCAATTAATTCAAGATCTTCCTTCTAGCCCTGTATAATCCTCTCTAACAAAGTAGACTGTAACGTCATAGTAGATAATCTACCAGTAATTAACTCGATACCAGATCTGCAAAAATCTTCTTGCAAAGGTTTCTCTAATTCATGTAAAGCTGCCAAACTACCAGATGATTTTCTGCTGAGTACATCTACCACAACATTGACTTTTCCTGGATGGTAACTGATGTCGCAATCATAGTCTTTTACCAATTCTAGCCAACGTCTTTGTCTCATGTTCAGTTCTTTCTGAGTGAACAAATACTTCAAACTTTTGTGATCGGTAAAAATTTCACAATGAACACCATACAGATAATGTCACCAAATCTTCAATGAAAATACCACTGCTGCTAGTTCTATATCATGAGTAGGATAATTGAGCTCATAATCCTTTAGCTGTCTTGAAGTATAAGCAATAACCTTCCTATTTTGCATGAGGATGCATCCCAGACCTTGTTTTGAAGCATCACTATAAATAACAAATCCCTCTGTACCAAAAGGTATAGTCAGGACTGGTGCTGAAATTAATCTCTGCTTCAATTCTTGAAAACTCTTTTCATACTCATCAGTCCATATAAACTTGTTACTCTTCCTGGTTAATTATGTAAGTGGCATAGCAATCTCAGAGAATCCCTCAACAAATCTTCTGTAATAACCAGCCAAACCCAGAAAACTTCTGACCTCTGTAACGTTGGTAGGTCTAGACCAATTATTAATTGCCTCAACTTTGGTAGAGTCAACAGAAATCCCCTTCTGAGAAACAACATGACCAAGAAACGACACTTTTTCTAACCAGAACTCACATTTCTTAAGTTTAGCATATAGCTCCTTCTCTTTCAATATCTGAAGAATGATTCTCAAATGTTCTCTATGGTCCTCTCTAGATCGTGAGTACACTAAAATTTCATTGATGAACACAATAACAAACTTATCATGGAATTCCCTAAATATCCTATTCATCAAATCCATAAATGCTGCTGGAGCATTGGTCAGACCAAATGGCATCACCAGAAACTCATAATGGCCATTTCTAGTTCTAAAGGTTGTCTTAGAAATATCTTCCTCTCTGATTCTCAATTGATGGTATCCAGACCTTAAATCGATTTTCGAAAACACAGAGGCACCCTGTAGTTGATCAAACAAATCATCGATACGAGGTAGGGGATACTTATTTTTAATAGTCATTTTGTTAAGTTCCTTGTAGTTAATACACAATCGCATACTGCCATCTTTCTTTTTCACAAACAACACTGGTGCACCCCATGGTGAAAAGCTGGGTCATATAAATCCTTTGTCTAGCAATTCCTGTAACTGTGTCTTTAACTCCTTCAATTCCACTGGAGCTATCCTATAGGGTGTCTTAGAAATAGGTGCAGTACCTGGTACCAAATCAATAGCAAAATTAATTTCTCTTACAGGTGGCAAACCTGGCAAATCCTCTTGAAAAACATCCAAGAAATCTTGCACAATTAACACATCTTCTAGTCTTGACTTCTGCTCAACAGATGTATTAACAATGCTAGCCAAGTATCCTGTACACCCTTTTTCTAACAATTTCTGAGCTTTCATAGCTGATATCAAAGGAAACTTTGCTTTACTTTGAGTACCCACAAGTATACATTGATCAGCATCTGGAGGAAAAATGTCACAATCTTCTTTTTACAATCAATTTTAACATAATACTTTGATAGCCAATCCAAACCCAAAATGAGTTCATAATCATTCATATCAAGCACAATCAAGTCTGCAAATAATTCTCTATCATTTATTACAATAGGACAAGCTCTTAAAATTTTGTCTGAATACATAACCTCTCCAGAGGGAAGTATGGCACCAAATGGAGTACTCATCTGATCTACAGGACGACCCAATCTCCTCACAAATGTTAATGATGCATGTGAATGCGTGGATCCTGAATCTATTAATGCATGAGCTATGATGCCAAAAATAAATATCTCACCTGTGATAACAGATGGGTCTGCCTGAGTCTCGTCTCCAACATCTGTCTCAGCCATAGCATACAGCCTTCCACCAGGTTTCTTTTGATCGTTTTTCATTTCAGGGCAGTTCTTAATAAAATGACCACTTTTACCATATCTGTAGCATAACCCTGCATCCTTACGACACTCTCCAGAATGATTCTTTCCACGTGATGGGCAAGGTGGTATCGCAGTAGTGGTAATCCCCTGATCAGTCCTGGGGCGCTTACCCTGATCAGGTCGGGTCTGCTGAGCTGGAGCTCCCTTCCTTTTTATGTCCTGAGGACGTTGAACATAAGTCTGTCCTCCTCTGTTTCCCTGAAAACCAGGTCTGAAACCCCTTTGCATCTCTCGAGCCTGTCTTTCTCTCCTAATCTTTTCCTCATCCAGAACATCTTTCTCTGCTTGCTCAGCATCTAATGCCCTATCTGCTATCTGGGCAAATGGTACACCTCGAATTCCACCGGATTTTAAATCCCTAACAATAGTCTTCCTCAGGCCCTGCATAAACTGATCTATCTTGAGTTCATTGGTGGCAACCATATGAGGTGCATATCGTGTTAACTCGTCAAACTTACAGATGTATTCAGCAACAGACATTTCTTCCTATTTCTGGTTGGCAAACTCTATCCTTCTGCTAGCTCTCATAGCATCTGTAAAGTACTTCCCATAAAATAACTCCCTAAACCTCTCCCAAGACATAGTAGTAACATCGTGAATAGTGCTCATAGTATCCTACCAGTATTCAGCATGATGTCTCAGCATAAAACTAGCACAAAGAACTTTATCTACATCAGGAACCTTGGTATAAGCCAGCATACGCTCAGTAGTTCTAATCCATTGCTCTGCCTGAATTGGATCAACCCCGCCATCAAAGGTTGGAGGCTGGAGTTTCCTGAAACTCTCCCCAGCACTTTCACTAGTATCTTGTCTCTGCTGAGGTGGCTGTGGTGGAGGGTTAGGTTGATTTTCTTGTCTCATACGCTGCTCTAATATATTCTGTATCAGAGAAGCCAACTGTTCAACCGGATTAACACTAT
>JXTC01000869.1:20447-31170 GCA_002914845.1 Trema orientale
GTGGCTGCCTCCGTTGTGATCCTCCCTCTTCTACCCTATCCAACCTTTCATGTATTTGTTCTAATTCTGCCCTCATCATCTGCCTTATCTCTCCCATTAATGCTTGCATTTGTAGGTTCGGAACAACTTGTTGTTGAACCTCTTCGTTTGTGCTTTTCTCTTGATTTTTAGACATGATAGAAATCTGCAAAACAAGGTTAGAATAATATGGAAAAGGATCTCACCACACTCCCTCACGTGTTTCTCTCAAATACGATACACTTAATTCCACTCATGTTTCACTCAACAATTTCTGGCTTTTAACCCTCTTATGATCTCACACACACTGCCTTTTTCTACTCGTATTCTTCTTTGAGTTCTTTCAAAACTAATCAAGAAATAATATAAAGGATTCAAGTAGCAAATCAAGACAAGAACAAACCAAACGAATCAGATTTTGTCACGGATTTTGATGAATTTTGGCACTCAAGTGTGGGGTTTTGGCAATCAGATATTTTTTTCTTTCGGATCCTCTTGATTTTTCCTCCTTTTTCCTTTTCTTCCCTTTCCCTTTTCTTTTCTTTCCTTTTCTTTTCTTTCTTTGATGTTGCAGAAACGTTTGAGGAAGAACACAAGAGAATTCGGGTAACTTTTAAAGAAACGGGTAACCTTTAAATAAAGGGGCATCTTTTGATTTTGAGAAACGGGTAACAAGAAATCTGAAAACCTGGACAGTCAAGATCACGTTTTTTTTTTAAACTCTAATAGATGCAAACGTATTCAAAGAGGAACCCAAAAGAAGAACAACAACCGAAATCAAGACTCAATCAAAGAAAAACGATAAAAAAGAAAGCAAACTAATCTAGACGAATATGATTTTTGGCCGAATTAGAACCTAAACCTAAACAAAAGACTCGACAAGGAAAAACCAAGAAAGGATAGGCAAACCTGATGAACCTAGGCTCTTGATACCAACTGATACGAACCCCGCCAATAATGTGACGAAACCCGTTACCAAATCTGGAAAACGAAACCCCAAGACCTTTCAAGTTTGATGGAAACCGCAACCCGTTGCTTAGCAAAGCAAGAACCTTGGTGTGGTGAAGACGCCACAAACGGGGATGGAGGATCCGTTTGATAAGTCAGTTTGAACGCCACAAGGAATTCCTTAATAAGTTCAGGAAAGTCTCTTCAAGAACTCAAGGAGAAAATTCTCACAATCTTATTAATTTCGAAAATCTGAAAACATAATGTTATAGGCAGCATATATATAGCCAAATTACACTTGCTAGGATTTTAATTGCAAAATTACTAATCTACCCTTAATGAAGAAAAGACACGCCTAAAATAACCCTAGAAATACTCAGAAATTAAAATGTAAAATTAAAGATAGAATTACAAAGAAAACACGTCTACATCAGATTATAAACCCTCTTGCACGTGTATGATGGATTAGACATGCAAGTTGGCTATGCAATGGCTCAATGGACGTGTATAGCTGATTGGTTCTCTCTCCCGGATCGACTTGGATGAGCAAAACCAACCTTTGTTCACCCTCAGTAGTGAACACACTTTCTTCTTGTTGTTCAACTCTCTGGACTAAGTTATTCAGCTCTTCTTTGAATCTTTTAGCTCGAGCTCTTGTCACCGGACCAACTGGAACTTGTACTGGACCACGAATCCTGACAGCCTTGATGTCCTCATCAACAAACTCCTTGTTTTAAACTCACACTAAGGGGAATGACCAAAATTGACCGAAAATTGCCATTTGGGAAAACAAGGTGCTAGATTCAACGAAATGCGTTCTAGACCACCAAATACTCTTTATTTGGTACCTCGAGGTAGTAGGTAAGTTTCGAGCAAGAAACTCCTCGTTTTGAATTCCCTCTAAAGGGAATGACCAAAATTGACCGAAAATTACCATTTGGGAAAACAAGGTGCCAGATACAACGAAATGTGTTCTAGACCACCAAATACTCTTTATTTGGTACCTTGAGGTAGTTGGTATCAAATACTCTTTATTTGGAACCTTGAGGTAGTTGGTAAGTTTCGAGCAACAAACTCCTTGTTTTGAACTCTCTCCAAAGAGAATGACCAAAATTGACCGAAAATTGTCATTTGGGAAAACAAGGTGCTCGATATTACGAAATGAGTTCTAGACCCCCAAGTACTCTTTATTTGGTACCTTTAGAATGTAGGTAAGTTTTGCGCAACAAACTCTTTGTTTTGAACTCCCTCCAAAGAGAATGACCAAAATTGACCGAAAATTGCCATTTGGGAAAACAAGGTGCTAGAGACAATGAATTGGGTTCTAGACCACCAAATACTCATTAGTTGGTGCTTTGAGGTACTAGGAAAGTTTCGAGCAACAAATTCCTTGTTTTGAACTCTCTCTAAAGGGAATGACCAAAATTGACCGAAAATTGCCATTTGGGAAAACAAGGTGCTAGATACCACGAAATGAGTTCTAGACCACCAAATTCTCTTTGCTTGATATCTTGAGGTAGTCGGTAAGTTTCAAGCAACAAACTCCTTGTTTTGAACTCTCTCCAAAGCGAAAGACCAAAATTTACCGAAAATTGCTATTAGGGAAAACAAGGTGCTAGACACAACGAAATGGGTTCTTGACCACCAAATACTCTTTATTTTGAACTTTGAGGCACTAGGTAAGTTTCGAGCAACAAACTCTTTGTTTCGAATTCTCACTAATGGGAATGACCAAAATTGATCGAAAATTGCCATTTGGGAAAACAAAGGTGCTAGATACAACGAAATGGGTTCTAGACCACCAAATACTCATTATCCGGTACCTTGAGATAGTAGGTAAGTTTCGAGCAATAAAATCCTTGTTTTGAACTCCCTACAAAGAGAATGACCAAAATTGACCGAAAATTGCCATTTTGGAACAAGGTGCTAGATACAACGAAATGGGTTCTAGACCACCCAATACTCTTTATTTGGTACCTTGAGGTAGTAGGCAAGTTTTGGGCAACAAACTCCTTGTTTTGAACTCTCTCTAAGGGGAATGACCAAAATTGACCGAAAATTGCCATTTGGGAAAATAAGGTTCTAGAAACAACGAAATGGGTTCTAGACCACCAAATACTCTTTATTTGGTACCTTGAGGTAGTAGGTAGGTTTCGAGGGAGGAACTCCTCGTTTTGAATTCTCTCTAAAGGGAATGACCAACATTGACCGAAAATGCCATTTGGAAAAACGAGGTGCTAGATACAACGAAATGGTTTTTACACCACCAAATACTCATTATTTGGTACCTTGAGTTAGTAGGTAAGTGTCGAGCAATAAACTCCCTGTTTTGAACTCTCTACAAGGAGAATGACAAAAATTGACTGAAAATTGCCATTCGGGAAAACAATGTACTGGATACAACGAAGTGGGTTCTAGACCACCAAATACTCATTATTTGGTACCTTGTGGTAGTAGGTAAGTGTCGAGCAATAAACTCCTGGTTTTGAACTATCTACAAAGAGAATGACCAAAATTGACCGAAAATTACCATTTGGGAAAACAAGGTGCTAGACACAACGAAATGTGCTCTAGACCACCAAATACTCTTTATTTGGTATCTTGAGGCCGTAGGTAAGTTTTGAGCAATAAACTCCTTATTTTGAACTCTCTCCAAAGAGAATGACCAAAATTGACCAAAAATTGCCATTCGGGAAAACAAGATGCTAGACGCAACCAAACGGGTTCTAGACCACCAAATACTCTTTATTTGGTACCTTGAGGTAGTACATAAGTTTCGAGCAACAAACTTCTTGTTTTGAACGAACTCTATAGGGAATGACCAAAATTGACCGAAAATTGCTATTTGGGAAAACAAGGTGCTAGATACAACGAAATGAGTTCTAGACCACCAAATACTCTTTATTTGGTATCTTGAGGTAGTAGGTAAGTTTCGAGCAACAAACTCTTTGTTTTGAACTCTATCCAAAGAGAATGACAAAAATTGACCAAAAATTGCCATTTGGGAAAACAAGGTGCTAGATACAACCAAACGGGTTCTAGACCACCAAATACTCTTTATTTGGTACCCTGAGGTAGTAGGTAAGTTTCGAGGAACAAACTCCTTGTTTTGGACGATCACTAAAGAGAATGACCAAAATTGACCGAAAATTGCCATTCGGGAAAACAAGGGACTAGATACAACGAAATGAGTTCTAGACCTCTAAATACTCTTTATTTCGTACCTTGAGGTTGTAGGTAAGTTTTGAGCAACAAACTCCCCGTTTTGAACTCTCTCCAAAGAGAACGAGCAAAATTGACCGAAAATTTCCATTTGGGAAAACAAGGTGCTGGATACAACCAAATGGGTTCTAGACTACCAAATACTCCTTATTTGGTACCTTGAGAGAGTAGGTAAGTTTCGAGCAACAAACTCCTTGTTTTGAACTCTCTCCAAAGAGAATGACCAAAATTGACCGAAAATTGCCATTTCGGAAAACACGGAGCTAGATACAACGAAATGCGTTATAAATCACCAAATACTCTTTATTTGGTACCTTGAGGTAGTAGGTAGGTTTCGAGCAATAAAATCATTGTTTTGAACTCTCAACAAAGAGAATGACCAAAATTGACCGAAAATTGCCATTTCGGAAAACAAGGTGTTAGATACAACGAAATGTGTTCTAGACCACCAAATATTCTTTACTTGGTACATTGAGGTCGTAGGTAAGTTTCGAGCAACAAACTCCTTGTTTTGAACTCTCTCCAAAGAGAACGAGCAAAATTGACCGAAAATCGCTATTTGGGAAAACAAGGTGCTAGATACAACGAAATGGGTTCTAGACCATCAAATACTCTTTATTTGGTACCTTGACGTAGTAGGTAAGTTTCGAGCAACAAACTCCTTGTTTTGAACTCACTTTAAGGGGAATGACCAAGATTGACCGAAAATTACCATTTAGGAAAACAATATGGTAGAAACAACGAAATGGGTTGTAGACCACCAAATGCTCTTTATTTTGCACCTTGAGGTAGTAGGTAGGTTTCGAGCAAGAAACTCCTCGTTTTGAATTCTCTCTAAAGGGAATGACCAAAATCGACCGAAAATGGCCATTTGGGAAAACAATGTGCTAGATACAACGAAATGGGTTTTAGACCACCAAATACTCATTATTTGGTACGTTGTGATAATAGGTAAGTGTCGAGCAATAAACTCCCCGTTTTTAACTCTCTACAAGGAGAATGACCAAAATTGACCGAAAATTGCCATTTGGGAAAACAATGTGCTAGATACAATGAAATGGGTTTTAGACCATCAAACACTCATTATTTGGTACCCTGAGGTAGTAGGTAAGTTTTGAGCAATAAACTCCTTTTTTGGAACTCTCTACAAAGTGAATGACCCAAATTGACCGAAAATTGTCATTTGGAAAAACAAGGTGCCAGATACAACGAAATGAGTTCTAGACCACCAAATACTCTTTATTTGGTATCTTGAGGCAGTAGGTATGTTTCGAGCAACAAACTCTTTCTTTTGAACTCTCTCCAAAGACAATGACCAAAATTAACCAAAAATTGCAATTTGGGAAAACAAGGTGCTAGACGCAACCAAACGGGTTCTAGACCACCAAATACAACGAAAGGAGTTCTAGACCACCAAATACTCTTTATTTCGTCCCGTGAGGTACTAGGTAAGTTTCGGGCAACAAACTACGGGTCTTGAACTCTCTCCAAAGCGGATGACCAAAATTGAACAAAAATTGCCATTTGAGAAAACAAGGTGCTAGACACAACGAAATCGGTTCTTAACCACCAAATACTCTTTATTTAGTACCCTGAGGTAGTAGGTAACTTTCGAGCAACAAACTCCTTGTTTTGAACTCTCTCTAAAGTTAATGACCAAAATTGACTGAAAATTGCCATTCGGTAAAACAAGGTGCTAGATACAACGAAATGGGTTCTGGACCACCAAATACTCATTATTTGGTGCATTGAGGTAGTAGGTAAGTTTTGAGCAACAAACTCCTTGTTTTCAACTCTCTACAAAGAGAATGACCAAAACTGACCGAAATTTGCCATTTGGGAAAATGAGGTGCTACAACGAAATGGGTTCTAGACCACCAAATACTCTTTATTTAGTACCTTGAGGTAGTAGGTATGTTTCGTGCAACAAACTCCTTGTTTTGGGTTCTCTCTAAAAGGAGTGTCCAAAATTGACCGAAAATTGGCATTTGGGAAAACAAGGTGCTAGGGACTACGAATTCGGTTCTAGACCACCAAATACTCATTATTTGGTGCTTTGAGGTAGTAGGACAGTTTCGAGTTACAAACTCCTTGTTTTGAACTTTCTCTAAAGGGAAGGACCAAAATTGACCGAAAATTGCCATTTGAGAAAATAAGGTGCTAGATACAACGAAATGAGTTCTAGACCGCCAAATTCTCTTTATTTGGTTCCTTGAGGTAGTCAGTATGTTTCGAGCAACAAACTCTTTGTTTTGAACTCTCTACAAAGAGAATGACCAAAATTGACCGAAAATTGCCATTTGGGAAAGCAAGGTGCTAGAGACAACGAAATGAGTTCTATACCACCAAATACTCTTTATTTCGTGCCTTGAGGTCATAGGTAACTTTCGGGCAACAAACTCCATGTCTTGAACTCTCTTCAAGGCGAAAGACCAAAATTGAACGAAAATTGCCATTTGGGAAAACAAGGTGCGAGACACAACGAAACAGGTTCTTGAACACCAAATAGTCTTTATTTTGTGCCTTGAGGTACTATGTAAGTTTCGAGCAACAAACTCCTTGTTTTGAATTCTCTCCAAAGGGAATGACCAAAATTGACCGAAAATTTCCATTTGGGAAAACAAGGTGCTAGATACAACGAAATGCGTTCTAGACCACCGAATACTCATTATCTGGTACCTTGAGGTAGTAGGTAAGTTTCGAGCGATAAACTCCTTGTTTTGAACTCTCTACAAAGAGAATGATCAAAATTGACCGAAGATTGCCATTTTTGAAAACAAGGTGCTAGATGCAGCGGAATATGTTCTAGACCACCAAATACTCTTTATTTGGTACCTTGAGGTAGTAGGTAAGTTTCGAGCAACAAACTCCTCATTTTGAACTCTCTCCAAAGAGAACGAGCAAAATTGACCGAAAAATGCCATTTGGGAAAACAAGGTGTAATGGGTTCTAGACCACCAATTACTCTTTATTTGGTACCTTTTGGTAGTAGGTAAGTTTCGAGCAACAAACTCCCTATTTTGAACTCTCTCTAAGTGGAATGACCAAAATTGTCAGAAAATTGCCATTTGGAAAAACAAGGTGCTAGAGACAACGAAATGCATTCTAGACCACTAAATACTCTTTATTTGGTACCTCGAGGTAGTAGGTAAGTTTCGAGCAAGAAACTCCTTGTTTTGAATTCTCCCTAAAGGGAATGACCAAAATTGACCGAAAATGGCCATTTGGGAAAACGAGGTACTAGATACAACGAAATGGGTTTTGGACCACCAAATAGTCATTATTTGGTACCCTGAGGTAGTAGGTAAGCGTCGAGCAATAAACTCCCTGTTTTGAATTCTCTACAAGGAGAATGACCAAAGTTGACCGAAAATTACCATTTGGGAAAACAAGGTGCTAGATACAACGAAATGAGTTCTAGATCACCAAATACTCTTTATTTGGTATTATGAGGCAGTAGGTAAGTTTCGCGTAACAAACTCCATGTTCTGAACTCTTTCAAAAGAGAATGACCAAAATTGACCAAAAATTACCATTTGGGAAAACAAGGTGCTAGACACAACCAAACGGGTTCTAGACCATTAAATACTCTTTATTTGGTACCTTGAGGTAGTATGTAAGTTTTGAGCAACAAACTCCTTGTTTTGAATTCTCTCTAAAGGAAGTGCCCAAAATCGACCGAAAATTGACATTTGGGATAACAAGGTGCTAGATACAACAAAACGAATTCTAGACCACCAAATACTCTTTATTTCGTACCTCGAGTTAGTAGGTAAGTTTCGAGTAACAAACTCCTTGTTTTGAACTCTCTACAAGGAGAATAGCAAAAATTGACTGAAAATTGCCATTTCGAAAACTCCTTGTTTTGAATTCTCTCTAAAGGGAGTGTCCAAAATTGACCGAAAATTGGCATTTAGGAAAACAAGGTGCTGGAGACAACGAGTTGGGTTCTAGACTACCAAATACTCATTATTTGGTGCTTTGAGGTAGTAGAAAAGTTTCGAGCTACAAACACCTTGTTTTGATCTCTCTCTAAAGGGAATGACCAAAATTGACAGAAAATTGTCATTTGGGAAAACAAGGTGCTAGATACAACGAAATAAGTTCTAGACCACCAAATTCGGTTTATTTTGTACCTTGAGGTAGTAGGTAATTTTCGAGCAACAAACTCCTGGTTTTGAACTCTGTACAAAGAGAATGACCAAAATTGACCGAAAATTGACATTTGGGAAAACAAGGTGCTAGCGACAACGAAGTGAGTTCTAGACCACCAAATACTCTTTATTTCGTCCCTTGAGATAGTAGGTAAGTTTCGGGCAACAAACTCCTTGTCTTGAACTCTCTCTAAAGCGGATGACAAAAATTGAACGAAAATTGCCATTTGGGAAAACAAGGTGCTAGACACAACGAAATGGGTTCTTGACCACCAGATACATTTTATTTTGTACCATGAGGTAGTAGGAAAGTTTCGAGCAACAAACTCCTTGTTTTGAGCTCTCTCTAAAGGGAATGACCAAAATTGACCGAAAATTTCCATTTGGAAAAACAGGGCGCCA
The DNA here is from genome assembly GCA_002914845.1 of Trema orientale. Classification (NCBI taxonomy): domain Eukaryota; kingdom Viridiplantae; phylum Streptophyta; class Magnoliopsida; order Rosales; family Cannabaceae; genus Trema; species Trema orientale. The sequence continues at coordinate 29,192 of JXTC01000869.1, forward strand.
GATACGAAGAAATGGGTTCTCGAACACCAAATACTCATTATTTGGTGCATCAAGGTAGTTTGTAAGTTTTGAGGAACAAACTCCTTGTTTGAACTCTCTACAAAGAGAATGACCAAAACAAACCGAAATTTGCCATTTGGGAAAACGAGGTGCCAGATACAGGGAAATGGGTTCTAGACCCACCAAAAATTCTTTATTTGGTACCTTGAGGTAGTGGGTAAGTTTCGTACAACAAACTCCTTGCTTTGAATTCTCCCTAAAGGGAGTGTCCAAAATTGACCGGAAATTGCCATTTGGGAAAACAAGGTGCTAGATACAACGAAATGGGTTCTGGACCACTAAATACTCATTACTTGGTACCTTGAGGTAGTAGGTAAGTTTCGAGCAACAAACTCCTTGTCTTGAACTCTCTCCAAAGAGAATGACCAAAATTGAGTTCTAGACCACCAAATACTCTTTTTTTCGTACCTCGAGGTTGTAGATTAGTTTCGAGCAACAAATTCCATGTTTTGAACTCTCTCCAATCAGAACGAGCAAAATAGACCGAAAATTGCCATTTGGGAAAATAAGGTGCCAGATACAACGAAATGCGTTCCACACCACAAAATACTCATTATTTGGTGCATTGAGGTAGTAGGCAAGTTTCGAGCGACAAACTCCTTGTTTTGAACTCTGTACGAAGAGAATGACCAAAACTGACCGAAATTTGCCATTTGGGAAAACGAGGTGCCAGATACAAGGAAATGGGTTCTTCACCACCAAATACTATTTATTTGGTACCTTAAGGTAGTAGGTAAGTTTCGTACAACAAATTCCTTGTTTTGAATTCTCTCTAAAGGGAGTGTCCAAAATTGACCGAAAATTGCTATTTGGGAAAAGAAGGTGCTAGATACAACGAAATGGGTTCTGGACTACCAAATACTCATTTCTTGGTACCTCGAGGTCGTTGGTAAGTTTCGAGCAATAAACTCCTCGTTTTGAACTCTCTCCAAAGAGAATGACCAAAATTGACCAAAAATTGCCATTTGAGAAAACAAGGTGCTAGATACAACCAAATGGGTTCTAGACCACCAAATACTCCTTATTTGGTACCTGGAGGTAGTAGGTAATTTTCGGGCAACAAACTCCTTATTTTGAACTCTCTCCAAAGAGAATGGCCAAAGTTGACCGAAAATTGCCATTAGGGAAAACAAGGTGCTAGATACAACGAAATGCATTCTAGACCCTCAAATACTCTTTATTTGGTACCTTGAGGTAATAGGTAGGTTTCGAGCAATAAACTCCTTGTCTTGAACTCTCTACAAAGAGAATGACCAAAATTGAACGAAAATTGCCATTTGGGAAAACAAGGTGCCAAATACAACGAAATGCGTTCTATACCACCAAATACTCATTATTTGGTGCATTGAGGTGGTAGGAAAGTTTCGAGCAACAAACTGCGTGCTTTGAACTCCCTATGAAGAGAATGACCAAAATTGACAGAAATTTATCATTTGGGTAAACGAGGTGCTAGATACAACGAAACGGGTTCTTGATCGCAAAAAACTCTTTATTTGGTACCTTGAGGTAGTAGGTAAGTTTCGTGTAACAAACTCCTTGTTTTGAATTCTCTCTAAAGGGAGTGTGCAAAATAGACCGAAAATTGGCATTTGGGAAAACAAGGTGCTAGAGACAATGAATTGGGTTCTAGACCACCAAATACTTATTACTTGGTGCTTTGAGGTAGTAGGCAAGTTTCGAGTTACAAACTCCTTGTTTTGAACTCTCCCTAAAGGGAATGACCAAAATTGACCGAAAATTGCCATTTGGGAAAACAAGGTGCTAGATACAACGAAATGGGTTCTAGATCACCAAATACTCATTATTTGGGACATTGAGGTAGTAGGTAAGTTTCGAGCAACAAACTCCTTGTTTTGAACTCTCTACAAAGAGAATGACCAAAACTGACCGAAATTTGCCATTTGGGAAAACGAGGTGCT
>JXTC01000869.1:47149-60382 GCA_002914845.1 Trema orientale
CTCTCTCCAATGAGAATGACCAAAATTGACCGAAAATTGCCATTTGGGAAAATGAGGTACTAGATACAGCGAAATAAGTTCTAGACCACCAAATAATCTTTATTTGGTACTTTGAGGTAGTAGGTAAGTTTCGAGCAACAAACTCCTTGTTTTGAACTCTCTACAAAGAGAATGGCCAAAATTGACGGAAAATTGCAATTTGGAAAAACAACGTGCTAGATACGACGAAATGAGTTCTAGACCACCAAATACTCTTTATTTGGTGCCTTGAGGTAGTAGGTAAGTTTTGAGCGACAAACTCCTTGTCTTGAACTCTCTCCAAAGAGAATGACCAAAATTGACCGAAAATTGCCATTTGGGAAAACAAGGTGCTCGACACAACGAAATGGGTTCTAGACCACCGAATACTCATTCTTTGGTACCTTGGGGTACTAGGTAAGTTTCGACCAGCAAACTCCTTGTTTTGAATTTTCTCTAAAGGGAATGACCAAAATTGACCGAAAATTGCCATTTGAGAAAACAAGGTGCTAGATACCACGTAATGGGTTCTAGACCCCCAAATACTCATTATTTGGTACCTTCAGGTAGTAGGTAAGTTCTGAGCAATAAACTCCTTGTTTTGAACTCTCTACGAAGGGAATGACCAAAATTGACCGAAAATTGCCATTTTGGAAAACAAGGTGCTAGATATAACGAAACGTGTTCTAGACCACCAAATACTCTTTATTTGGTACCTTGGGGTAGTAGATGGGTTTCTAGCAACAAACTCCTTGTTTTGAAGTCTCTACAAAGAGAAAGACCAAAATTGACCGAAACATGCCATTTGGGAAAAAGAGGTGCTTGATGCAACGAAATGAGTTCTAGACCACCAAATATTCTTTATTTGGTACCATTACGTAGTAGGTAAGTTTTGAGCGACAAACTCCTTGTTTCGAATTCTCTCTAAAGGGAATGACTAAGATTGACCGAAAATTGCCATTTGGGAAAACAAGGTGATAGATACAACGACAAAGGATCTAGACCACCAAATGCTCTTTACTTGGTACCCTGTGGTAGTAGGCAAGTTTCGAGCGTCAAACTCCATGTTTTGAAATCACTCTAAAGAGAATGACCAAAATTGACCGAAAATTGCCATTTAGGAAAACAAGGCGCTAGATACAGCGGACCGAAAATTGACAATCGGGAAAACGACGTGCTAGATAAAACCAAATGGGTTCAAGACCATCAAATACTCCTTATTCGGTACTTTGAGGTAGTAGGAAAGTTTCCAGCAACAAACTCCTTGTTTTGAGCTCTCTCCAATGAGAATGACCAAAATAGACCGAAAATTACCATTTGGGAAAATAAGGTGCTAGATACAACGAAATGTGTTCTAGACCACTAAGTACTCCTTATTTGGTACCTTGTGGTAGTAGGTAACTTTCCTGCAACAAACTCCTTGTTTTGAACTCTCTCCAAAGAGAATGACCAAAATTGACCGAAAATTGTCATTTGGGAAAACAAGGTACTAGATACTACGAAATGAGTTCTAGACCACCAAATACTCCTTATTTGGTACCTCGAGATTGTAGGTAGGTTTCGAGCAACAAACTCCTTGTCTTGAACTCTCTCCAAAGAGAATGACCAAAATTGACCGAAAATTGTCATTTGCGAAAACAAGGTGCTGGACATAACGAAATGGGTTCTAGACCACCGAATACTCTTTCTTTGGTACCTTGGGGTACTAGGTAAGTTTCGAGCAACAAACTCCTTGTTTTGAATTCTTTCTAAAGGGAATGACCAAAATTGACCGAAAATTGCCATTTCGGAAAACAAGGTGCTAGATACCACGAAATTGATTCTAGACCATCAAATACTCATTATTTGGTACCTTGAGGTACTAGGTAAGTTCCGAGCAATAAACTCCTTGTTTTGAACTCTCTACGATGGGAATGACCAAAACTGACCAAAAGTTGCCATTTTGGAAAACAAGGTGCTAGATACAACGAAATGTGTTCTAGACCACTGAATACTCTTTATTTGGTACCTTGAGGTAGTAGATGAGTTTCGAGCAACAAACTCCTTATTTTGAACTCTCTACAAAGAGAATGATCGAAATTGACCGAAACATGGCATTTGGGAAAACAAGGTGCTTGATACAACGAAATGAGTTCTAGACCTCCAAATATTCTTTATTTGGTACCTTAAGGTAGTAGGTAAGTTTCGGGCAACAAACTCCTTGTTTTGAATTCTCTTTAAAGGGAATGACCAAGATTGACCAAAAATTGCCATTTGGGAAAACAAGGTGCTAGATACAACGACATAGGTTCTAGACCAACAAATACTCTTTACTTGGTACCTTGTGTTAGTAGGTAAGTTTCGAGCATCAAACTCCTCGTTTTGAATTATCTCTAAAGGGAATGACCAAAATTGACTGAAAATTACTATTTGAGAAAAAAAGGCGCTAGATACAACGAAATACGTTGTAGACCACCGACTACTCTTTGTTTGGTACCCTGAGGTAGTAGGTAAATTTCGAGTGGCAAACTCCTTGTTTTGAACTCTCTACAAAGAGAATGACCAAAACTGACCGAAACTTGCCATTTGGGAAAACAAGGTGCTTGATACAACGAAATAAGTTCTAGACCACCAAATACTCTTTATTTGGTACCTTGAGGTAGTAGGTAAGTTTGGAACAACAAACTCCTTGTTTGGAATTCTCCCTAAGGGGAATGACCAAGATTGACCGAAAATTGCCATTTGGGAAAACAAGGTGCTAGATACAACGACATAGGTTCTAGACCACCAAATAGTCTTTATTTGGTACCTTGTGGTAGTAGGTAAGTTTCGAGCAACAAACTCTTTGTTTTGAATTCTCTCTAAAGCGAATGACCAAAATTGACTGAAAATTGCCATTTGGGAAAACAAGGTGCTATAAAGAACGAAATACGTTCTAGACTACCAAATACTCTTTACTTGGTACCCTGAGGTAGTTGGTAAGTTTCGAGCAACAAACTCCTTGTTTTGAACTCTCTCCAACGAGAATGACCAAAATTGACCGAAAATTGCCATTTGGGAAAGCAAGGTGTGATGCAAATCACGGTACGGTTACAAAGGAGCCAATACAAGTTCCAATTGGACCTGTTACAGGAGTTCGAGCTAAAAGATTCAATAAGTCTCTCAATGGGCTGATTCAAAGCTTTTGGACTGAGATAAGTTCTTGGAGGCCCAAGGATGATGTTATACATGACCCACAAGGTTGGATTTCCATTATTCAAGCTTTGGAATAATCTAGAAAGGACTTTCAAAAGAGGATTTCACAAGGGGTGCTTAAATTACAAGCTAGTTTCCTAATTTGGGTAATCATACGAACCTCGCCAACCTGTGACGAAACCCGAAACAAGGAAGATGCCTAGGACTGTTCTACAATCAGATTCAGATAGGAAACCTCGACCCAACACCTATAAAGAGATGTGAACCTTGGTATAAGGGAAGACGCCACAATCAAGGATGGGAAACTCGATTGATAAGTCAAGGGATGAACGCCACAGAGAAATCTGATAAGTTAGAATGAGTTCTCAAAGCACTAAAGAGAAATTGCTCTCAATTTTAATGAATTGTAATCTGATTTTATTGAATGAAAAGTGTACAATATATAGGCTAAGGGCCATGAAAATTTCAGCCATAAAATGCCCAAAAACGTCTAAGGCAACCTACCCAAAATCAGAAAAGGAAAGTAGGAAGATAACCCTGAAAACTAAGCTGAATTCGTCCCTAAATACATGGTAGGTAAATCTGATTTTAATCCCTTAATTTTCAGCCTATTATACGCCACTTAAAAGGAAATAAGCAAATAAATCATTTTGGGAAACTTCCCAAAATAACCAAAATAGGAAAGTAAGCTATGACTTGGCGTCCAAGCTTTTACAAATTAGATTTCCCCTTCTACATATGCCTATAGACTTTCTTGAACTTGAATCAAGCTTGTAATGGGCTTAGAAATTCGTTCTTCTCCTTCAATGGGCCTCCACGTGCATGCCTGAGCCCAAATGTCTTGAATCAGCCCACTTAATGCATTTTTGAATCTCTTTGCATGTGCCCTTGTAACTGGACCAATGGGCACTTGAATAGGATCCGCATTCCAAGCTCTTGTGCTTGCCATGTCCTCATCATTCCCCTCCTCTTGAAAAGGATTTGTCCTCAAATCAAGTTCATCACCTGCAACAAAAGGACTCAGATCAGAAACATTGAAAGTAGCACTCACATTATACTCACCAGGCAAGTCAAGCTTATATGCATTGTCGTTGATCCGTTCCAAGAGTTGGAAAGGACCATCTCCTCTAGGTAACAGTTTGGATTTCCTTTGTGTCAGAAACCGCTCCTTTCGCATGTGCAACCAAATCCAATCACCAGGTTCAAACACCATCTGTTGTCAGTCTTTTTGTTTGGCATATTGCTCAGTTCGACGTTCGAAGTTAAGCTTGGCTTTCTCATGAATCTGCTTTACAAGGTCAGCTTTTCTTTTGCCATCTAAATTCACACGCTCAGACAAAGGTAATGGTGATAAATCCAAAGGAGTTAAAGGATTAAAACCATAAACAATTTCAAATGGTCAAAATTTAGTAGCAGAATGAACAGAACGATTATAAGCAAACTCAACATGCGGTAAACACTCTTCCCAAGCTTTGATATTCTTTTTAATAATAGCTCTCAACAAAGTAGATAAAGTTCTATTCACTACTTCAGTTTGACCATCGGTTTGAGGATGACAAGTAGTTGAAAACAACAACTTAGTTCCTAACTTAGCCCATAAAGTCTTCCAGAAGTAACTCAAGAACTTAGCATCTCTATCAAAAACAATTGTTCTAGACATGCCGTATAATCTTACAATCTCTCTAAAGAACAAATCAGTAACATGGGAAGCATCATCAGTTTTGTGACATGGAATAAAATGTGCCATCTTGGAAAATCTATCCACCACCACAAAAATAGAATCTCTACCCCGTTTAGACCTAGGCAAACCTAACACGAAGTCCATTGAAATATCAATCCAAGGCTCACTAGGAATGGGTAGTGGGGTGTATAAACCATGGGATTGCACTCGGGATTTTGCTTGCCTATACGTGACACATCTACCACAAATCCTCTCAACATCCCGTTTCATGTGTGGCCAATAGAAGTGTTCCTATAAAACAGCTAAAGTCTTTGTAACTCTAAAATGTCCCATTAAACCTCCCCCATGTGACTCTCTCACTGGCAAATCTCGCACAGAATAATTTAGTATGCACAATTTATTTTCTCGAAATAAGAAATCCACATGCCTAAAGAACTTACCATTGGCTATCTTTTCACAAGATACATACTCTTCACTAAAGTCATGGTCTAAAGGATATAATTCTTTAATATGCTCAAAACCAAGTATTTTAGTATCAAGAGTAGAAAGTAATACGTACCTGCGAGAAAGTGCATATGTGACGACGTTTTCCTTGCCTTGTTTGTATCGAATAACATAGGGGAACATCTCAATGAACTCAACCCATCGGGCATATCTCTTGCTCAGCATATGTTGGCCTCTCAGGTGTTTCAATGACTCATGATCTGTATGGATCACGAATTCTTTAGGCCATAGGTAGTGCTGCCATGTCTCCAAAGACCTAACTAATGCATACAACTCCTTGTCGTAAGTCGGGTAGTTTAAAGCTGCCCCACTTAGTTTCTCACTGAAGTAAGCAATTGGTCGTCCCTCCTGTATTAAAACTGCACCTATACCAATACCTGAAGCATCACATTCAATTTCAAACGTTTTATTAAAGTTAGGTAAAGACAATAAAGGGGCGTTGGTCAGTTTCTGCTTGATCAGTTGAAATGCCTTCTCTTGTTCTTCTCCCCACTTGAAATCAACGTTCTTTTTGATTACTTCGGTAAGTGGTGCGGCTAATGTGCTAAAGTCTTTCACAAACCACCGGTAGAAACTAGGAAGTCCATGAAAACTTCTCACATTTCCTATTGTTGTGGGACTCGGCCACTCTTGGATTGCACGTACCTTCTCTTCATCAACTTGTATACCCTGTGCACTCACAACAAATCCTAGAAACACAAGTTTGTTGGTGCAAAAGGTACACTTCTTCAGATTAGCAAACAACTTTTCTTTTCTAAGTATATCTAAAGCAGATTTCAAATGTACTACATGTTCATCCAAGTTTTTACTATAAACTAGAATATCATCAAAATAAACAACTACGAATTTTCCAATAAAAGCTCACAAAATATGGTTCATTAATCTCATAAAAGTACTAGGAGCATTAGTTAATCCAAAAGGTATAACTAACCATTCATATAAACCATATTTTGTTTTGAATGCAGTTTTCCATTCATCACCCTCTTTCATTCGGATTTGATGATATCCACTTTTCAANTTTCAATGACTCATGATCTGTATGGATCACGAATTCTTTAGGCCATAGGTAGTGCTGCCATGTCTCCAAAGACCTAACTAATGCATACAACTCCTTGTCGTAAGTCGGGTAGTTTAAAGCTGCCCCACTTAGTTTCTCACTGAAGTAAGCAATTGGTCGTCCCTCCTGTATTAAAACTGCACCTATACCAATACCTGAAGCATCACATTCAATTTCAAACGTTTTATTAAAGTTAGGTAAAGACAATAAAGGGGCGTTGGTCAGTTTCTGCTTGATCAGTTGAAATGCCTTCTCTTGTTCTTCTCCCCACTTGAAATCAACGTTCTTTTTGATTACTTCGGTAAGTGGTGCGGCTAATGTGCTAAAGTCTTTCACAAACCACCGGTAGAAACTAGGAAGTCCATGAAAACTTCTCACATTTCCTATTGTTGTGGGACTCGGCCACTCTTGGATTGCACGTACCTTCTCTTCATCAACTTGTATACCCTGTGCACTCACAACAAATCCTAGAAACACAAGTTTGTTGGTGCAAAAGGTACACTTCTTCAGATTAGCAAACAACTTTTCTTTTCTAAGTATATCTAAAGCAGATTTCAAATGTACTACATGTTCATCCAAGTTTTTACTATAAACTAGAATATCATCAAAATAAACAACTACGAATTTTCCAATAAAAGCTCACAAAATATGGTTCATTAATCTCATAAAAGTACTAGGAGCATTAGTTAATCCAAAAGGTATAACTAACCATTCATATAAACCATATTTTGTTTTGAATGCAGTTTTCCATTCATCACCCTCTTTCATTCGGATTTGATGATATCCACTTTTCAAATCAATTTTTGAAAATACACAAGACCCATGCAATTCATCTAGCATATCATCTAAGCGAGGGATAGGATGACGATACTTTACCGTTATATTGTTGATCGCTCGGCAATCAATACACATTCGCCATGATCCATCATTCTTAGGAACCAAAATTACCGGAACTGCATATGGACTCGTGCTTTCTCTAACGTACCCCTTTTCCATCAACTCACTAACTTGCCGTTGAAGCTCCTTTGTCTCCTTGGGGTTACTCCTATAGGCTGGTCGGTTTGGAATAGAAGCGCCGGGTACAAAATCAATTTGATGTTCTATTCCCCTTATTGGAGGCAAACCATGTGGCACCTCGTCAGGAAAGACATCCTCGAATTTCTGCAACAGAGAAACAACAGAACTATGCAAAACAGGGTCAAGATCGTTAGTGTTTAAAAACGCCTCTTTGTACAAGAGTACAATCATCAGCTGGTTTGAAAACATCGCTCTCTTAATTTCTTTGGCTTTTGCATAAAAATTGTAGTGTGATTATTGATAGTGGCTGTTGTATTAATGTTGCTAGCACTACTATGGTGGAGAAATCGGGGTTGCAAACAATGAAGCATCCCTGACCTTACAAGTTGCAATGGCTAAATGATAGTGGTGAAGTGAAAGTGAATAAGCAAGTGTTAGTTTCTTTTCGTATCGGGAAGTATGAAGATTAAGTCTTGTGCGATGTGGTTCCGATGCAAGCTGGACACTTGTTATTAGGTTGACCATGGCAATTTGATAGGCGTGTCAAACATGATGGCTTCACCAACAAGTATTCGTTTGTACTTAATCAGCGACCAATCACTATTGTACCTTTGACACCAAAAGAAGTTCATGAAGATCAATTGAGGTTGCAAAAAGAGAGTGATCAAAAAAGAAAGAGTGAAAAAGAGAGAGAGGCCGAAGAAAAAAAGACAGAAAAGGCAATTATAGATTTGGCTATTGAGAGAAAAAAAGAGAGAAAACAAAACAATTTTTATGCAAAAGCCAAAGCAATTAAGAGAGCGATATTTTCAAACCAGCCGATGATTGTACTCTTATACAAAGAGGCATTTTTAAACACTAATGATCTTGACCCTATTTTGCATAGTTCTATTATTTCTCTGTTGCAGGAATTCGAGGATGTCTTTCCCGACGAGGTGCCACATGGTTTGCCTCCAATAAGGGGAATAGAACATCAAATTGATTTTGTACCCGGCGCTTCTATTCCAAATCGATCAGCCTCTAGGAGTAATCCTGAGGACACAAAGGAACTACAAAGGCAGGTTGACGAAGAAAAGATTTATGCAATTCAAGAATGGCCGAGTCCAACGAGCGTAAGTTTAGGTATTGGCACAGTTCTTATGCAAGAAAGACGACCAATTACATATTTTCGTAAAAAACTAAGTGGGGCTACTTTAAACTACCCTACTTATGATAAAGAGATGTACGAGGTGGTTCGAGCCTTGCAAACATGGCAATATCACCTTTGGCCTAAAGAGTTCGTGAATCACACCGATCATGAGTTCTTGAAACACTTTAAAGGTCAACACAAGTTGAATAAGAGGTATGCATGATGGGAGGAATTCATTGAGATGTTTCCATACGTCATCCGATATAAGCAAAGTGATGATCTAAGGACAAATCCTTTCCAAGAGGAGGGGAATGATGCAAATCAAGGTACAGTTACAAAGGAGCCAATACAATTTCCAATTGGACCTGTTACAAGAGTTCGAGTTAAAAGATTCAACAAGTCTCTCAATGGGCTGATTCAAAGCTTTTGGACTGAGATAAATTCTTGAAGGCCCAAGGATGATGTTACACATGTCCCACAAGGTTGGATTTCCATTATTCAAGCTTTGGAATAATCTAGAAAAGACTTTCAAAAGAGGATTACTCAAGGGGTGCGTGAAATACAAGCTAGTTTCCTAATTTTGGTAACTTACTTGATTTTGACTCATCAAGGGGAATGGCTGGTAGCAATTAAATAAATTATCCTTCTTATTTATTAATAAAGTTTTATTATTGAGTTGTAAGGCTTGCATGCCAATTAAGATACTTTCTTTTTTTTATTGTGAAGTAGGCGTGTTTTAGGGTAACTGTAGGAAATCAATTTTAAGAATTGAATTAGGTTATTTTAGTTTCCTTTTCTTGTTTTGGGAAGCTTCTTAGGGGTTTTAGAGCAGCCAATTTTTGTGGCTTTTCCTATATATATTGTATACTTTTCATTCAATAATAGAAGATTACAATTCATTAAAATTGAGAGCAATTTCTCTTTGGTTCTTTGAGATTCGAACCTATCAGATTTCTCTGTGACGTTCATTCCTTGACATATCAATCGAGTTTTCCATCCTTGATTGTGGCGTCTTCCCTTATACCAAGGTTCACATCTCTTTCTATGTGTTGGGTCGAGGTTACTCATCAAAATCTGATTGCAGAATGGTCCTAGGCATCATCCTTGTTTCGGGTTTCGTCACAAGTTGGCGAGGTTCGTATCATTTGGTATCAAGAGCTGGATTCTAGTCTCAGGTTTATTCTATCCTTTATTTTTTTCTCTTAGTCATACTACCCTTATTTCTTTCTTCTTTGTTTCATTTAAATCATTCAAACAAAAAAAAAAAAGTAAACTTGATCTGTTCTAGTCGTAGCCAATTCAGATTCCTTGTTTACTTTTGAATCTGAATTTATATCTTTGTGCCCTTCAAAAAAAAAAAAAGAAGAAGAAGAATCAAGAAATTTCTGGCCGAATTAGATTTTTTTGATTGTGCTTCAGTAAAACAGTCGTAAACTTTGATCCGGTTATCGAAACGATGCGTTTTTATACCAAATCGAAGCTTATTCTGAGCTCTACGACCTTGAATGACTGTGTTTCATTCACCCCAGTTTTCGAGCCCAAAATCCTTCGTTTTCATCACCTTCTAAGCCTTCGAAGTTTTGTGCGCATTTTTCTCTTGTTTCATTTTTCGTGAGATCCTTCAAAGTATTGTCTGTGACTTTGAACCTAGGGACCTCTTTTTCGGTCTAGAACTTATTCTGTTGTATCTAGCACCTAGTTTACCCAATTGGCAATTTTCGGTCAATTTTGGCCATTCACATTGGAGAGACTTCAAAACATGGAGTTCGTTTCTCGAAACTAACCTAATATCTCAAGGTACCAAATAAAGAATATTTTCAAGTCTAGAACTCATTCTGTTGTATCTAGTACCTAGTTTTTTCAATCGGCAATTTTCGGTCAATTGTGGTCACTCTCTTTGGAGAGAGTTCAAAACAAGGAATTTGTTGCTCGAAACTTACCTAGTACCTCATGGTACCAAATAAAGAGTATTTGTTGGTCTAGAACTTATTCTGTTGTATCTAGTGCCTAGTCTTCCCAATTGGCAATTTTCGGTCAATTTTGGTCATTCTCTTTGGAGAAAGTCCAAAACAAGGAGTTTGGTGCTCGAAACTTACCTAATATCTCAAGGTACTAAATAAAGAGTATTCGTAGGTCTAGAACTCATTCTGCTGTATCTAGCACCCCTTTTTCCCAATTGGTAATTTGTGGTCAATTTCGGTCATTCTCTTTGGAGAGAGTTCAAAACAAGGAGTTTGTAGCTTGAAACTTACTTAATATCTCAAGGTACCAAATAAAGAATATTTGTTGGTCTAGAACTTATTCTGTTGTATCTAGCACCTAGTTTTCCCAATTGGCAATTTTCGGACTATTTTCGTCATTCTCTCTGGAGAGAGTTCATAACATGGAGTTTATGGCTCGAAACTTACCTAATATCTCAAGGTACCAAATAAAGAGTATTTGTCGGTCTATAACTCATTCTATTGTATCAACACCTAGTTTTCCCAATTGGCAATTTTTGGTCAATTTTGGTCATTCTCATTGGAGAGAGTTCAAAACAAAGAGTTTGTTGCTCGAAACTTACCTAATCTCTCAAGAAACCAAATAAAGAGGATTTGTTGGTCTTGAACTCATTTCATTGTATCTAGCACCTAGTTTTCCCAATTGGCAATTTTCGGCCAATTTTGATCATTCTCTTTGGAGAGAGCTCAAAACAAGGAGTTTGTTGCTCGAAACTTACCTAATATCTTAGGGTACCAAATAAAGAGTATTTGTTGGTCTAGAACTCATTCTTTTGTCTCTAGGACCTAGTTTTCCCAATTGGCAATTTTCGGTCAATTCTGGTCATTCTCATTGGAGAGACTTCAAAACATGGAGTTTGTTGCTCGAAACTTATCTAATATCTCATGGTACGAAATAAAGAGTATTTATTGGTCTAGAACTCATTCTGTTGTATCTAGCTGCTAGTTTGCCCAATTAGCAATTTTTGGTCAATTTTGGCCATTCCCATTGGAGAGAGTTCAAAACAAGGAGTTTGTTGCTCGAAACTTACCTAATATCTCAAGGTACCAAATTAAGAGTATTTGTTGGTCAAGAACTCATTTCATTGTGTCTAGCACCTAGTTTTCCCAATCGGCAAATTTCGGTCAATTGTGGTCATCCTCTTTGGAGAAAGTTCAAAACAAGGAGTTTGTTGCTCGAAACCTTCCTAATGTCTCAAGGTACCAAACAAAGAGTATTTGTTGGTCCAGAACTCATTTCCTTGAATCTAGCACCTAGTTTACCCAATTGGCAATTTTCGGTCTATTTTCGTCATTCTCTTTGGATAGAGTTCATAACATGGAGTTTATGGCTCGAAACTTACCTAATATCACAAGGTACCAAATAAAAAGTATTTGTCAGTCTAGAACTCATTCTGTTGTATCTAGCACCTAGTTTTCTCAATTGGCAATTTTCGGTCAAGTTTGGTCATTCTCATTGGAGAGAGTTCAAAACAAAGAGTTTGTTGCTCGAAACTTATCTAATCTCTCAAGATACCAAATAAAGAGGATTTGTTGGTCTAGAACTCATTTCATTGTAGAGCACCTAGTTTTTCCAATTGGCAATTTTCGGCCAATTTTGATCATTCTCTTTGGAGAGAGCTCAAAACAAGGAGTTTGTTGCTCAAAACTTACCTAATATCTCAGGGTACCAAATAAAGAGTATTTGTTGGTTTAGAACTCATTCTTTTGTATCTAGGACTTAGTTTTCCAAATTCGCAATTTTCGGTCAATTTTGGTCGTTCTCTGTGGAGAGAGTTCATAACATGGAGTTTATGGCTCGAAACTTACCTAATATCTCAAAGTACCAAGTAAAGAGTATTTGTCGGTCTAGAACTCATTCTGTCGTATCTAGCACCTAGTTTTCCCAATTGGCAATTTTCGGTCAATTGTGCTCACTCTCTTTGGAGAAAGTTCAAAACAAGGAGTTTGTTGCTCGAAACCTACCTAATGTTGCAAGGTACTAAACAAAGAGTATTTGTTGATCTATAACTCATTTCCTTGAATCTAGCACCTAGTTTTCCCAATTGGCAATTTTCGGTCAATTTTGGTCATTCTCTTTCGAGAGAGTTCAAAACAAGGAGTTTGTTGCTCGAAACTTTAGGATAGATTTAAGTATTTTCATGTGTGGGAGAACCATGCGCTTTTTTGCTCTGCTAGGGTTTCTCTAGGCGCTTTCCTGTTGATAGTTCTTTACAAAAATTTCGCTTATGGCTTCCAAGCTAGATCGTTATACGACTTCTTACTTACTTTCTGGTTATGCTCTTAATGATTTTAAGTTAAAGTCTAATGTGGATTCTCACTTCATTGCCAATTTGGAGGAGGAATCATTATCGCCTAACCCTAGGTTGGTTTCGGACATGGATGGGTTGCAATCGCCGTCTCATCTTGCTTCTTCTCGGCAGGAAGGCATAGGTGCTCATGGGTTGGATCGAAAACTGATGGGTCAGTTACATGGTGCTCATGGGATGGAAAAGGAGGCGGCTATGGTTTTGGATAATCAGGATCAAGGTGCTCAGGCGGCAGCTAGGGTTTCTCTTGGTGGTGATGCGCCGGTTTCAGGGCTAGGGCTAGGGTTGAGAGGGGCGACTGCGACGTCTCCTCATGGTGGTGCTGCGGTTAGGATTGCTCCTGG
>JXTC01000870.1:5286-60047 GCA_002914845.1 Trema orientale
TACCTCAATTGAGCGTCCAAATAATTCTATGAAGCTATGGAGAAAATTTGACGTCGTTTAGGTGTCGTTTGGAATGTCGGGCGTCGTTTTCGAACTTTTGATCGATAGGTTCGAAAACTCGATTTTCAATTGGAGCTTCAGATCGTGAAACGGACTTCACCACTGGATTTAGAACACCCAAAAACACTAAGTTAGACATATAATTCGTCCAATTTAGGTGCGGACCCCACGGCACGCAAATTGAGATGATATGAACCGTTCAATTTAGTTTTTCAGGCCCGACACCAAATATAAGCAATATATACATCAAAATTCTTATTTTCACGAGTAGATCACAAATATGAGGTTTGTTTTACGATCTAATGGTCGGATTGTAAAAATAAAATATAAAACTAAAATAGCTCAAAATTGACAAAAATGGCAAAATTCAATCCGGGCAATATCAAGTCAAGATATATATACCATGTTGAAGATCGTGACGAGACGAATCAAACCCGACCATTTTCGCGGCGAAATGTCGTCGGAATCTTCGCCGGTGGCCATTTTCCTCCGCGGTAGCTTATCTTCTTCGGCGCCGATTCGGAGCTCCGGTGGCGTCCAGACTTCGGCGGCGAGCTTCCCTGGCGACAGTGCAACGTTTTGGGTAGTCCTCGGCGGCTGACACTGGCCGGAGCGCATCTATTGGTGGTGAACCTATACTGCTTGCGTCGGCTGGAGGAAAGAAGAAGAAGAAGAAGAAGAAGTAGAAGTCGTGGGGGAGGAGAGAGAAGGAGAAAAAAAATATATATATGTATTCATTTTTTTAATAGGTAAAAGAACAAAATTGCCCTTATAAAAACCGAATTTTTACAGAGATAACGTTCTAATGAGCTTATTCTCATATTGATATTCATGTCGCTTTTTGTCAGGTTTAATTTAAACTTGATGCCGTTTTCAGTTTGTTTGTCGTACTTTATTTTTATTATCATTTTAACATTGATGTCTTTCATTAATGAGAATATATTTGTGTCACGATAGTCTCGTTCTTAAGGTTGTTGTCATTTCAATTTTATGTCGTTTTTTGTTGTTATTGTCGTCTTTCACGTTTCGTTGAATTCAGGTCTTGTTTGTCTTAATGTCGTTTCTACAGTTACTAATGATTTTCTAAAGCAAGTGGTTTTGGTCACTGATTTGTTCAACGGACTTCCAAATGACTTACAGAAATCTATATGAACTTCTATAGAGAGTTATGACACTCAATTAAGGTAAGGACTCGAGCACATGCTTTAAATTGGTTTATTGTTATATATGAATATGGGATTGCAAAATACCAATCACAACCCTAGATCATTCATGTAAAACTGATAGATAGGGATTCATTGAGTATACCTGAATCCATGATTAATACCGTAGTCTGGACGATGAACCGAAAGCGGAAGCACAAGAAATTGACTGTAATTGCTAGAGGGTTTAGTCTTCTGTAGACTAAAGCTTAATGTTGCTCAGATGGAGTTCTCTGTAACTGATGGTGGGTTACAGAGAATTGAGCGTATGTATTATTTTGGCTACAGGAACCATAACCCTAATAGATTCTTTAAATAGTTCCCTGTTGGGTATCCATCAAAACTCTAACTGGGTGACTAACAGGGTATCCACATTAGTATTCATACCCAGTTAGATATCTTGATCTAGCTCTAATTAAATCACTTATTGGGTCGGCTTAAGAAATAATTGTCCAAAATATGTGGCCCACTATAGGAAATAGAATTTCTCAACATTTATCACAAATGGTTTGGACTGATTTTTATTAAATTGAATTTCGTGATTTAAATATCACAAAAAATGTGTTTGGTCTAATTTTGTGATTTCGAATAAATGGAAATCACTGCATGGTTGATTTATTTATTTGAACACAAACGTACATATCCGCATCATATCATGCATTTGCATTCGTATTGTCCCACGCAGTTGTCGGAATCGCACTGTAATACTAAAAAACTCACGTTCATTATGTAGATGATACAAAACTCACATATGTCATGAACTAGGCATTACAGAATTAGGCAACAGTTAGTGAATTTACAGTTGACTTATATGATATGTACTGTATTTTGGAATGTATCTTATTATTGATTTGTAAACATGGATTTTGATAAATCTGTTTGAGAAATTAATATTTGTGAATTATTTGGAATGAGGAAAAGAATTTGGGAAAATAAAAATATATTGTTTATTATAAAAATTTGTGATCATTTTCCTACTAGGCATTAGCTCATCCCATTCTCTTTCCTCAGGTAGTATTCAGCAAGGGACAGAGCTGAATAGGGGCGAGTGGGGGAAATTACCCCTACTGGATTTTTTGGGGAAAAAAATCATTTATATAATGCTATTTTTTGAAATAGTATATATAATGCTTGTAATATACACATATATATAAATTAAAAAAAAGTTATTAGAGGATAGTAGCGTGTGAAAATATATTATCTATTGGACTAAGTTTCACCTCTCAGCCTAAGCCCATTTGCTCATATTAATATATTAACTCAACCTACTCTTTTGAAGGAGAAATTAGATCGAGTGGCTGTCCCCTTTTTATAATTATTTTTAATAAATATCTTTTTTTCTTTTTTTATAGTTCAATTACCTAGTATATGTTTTTTAAACACTTGTGTATTTATATTTTTTGTACTGAGTATATTAGTTTTATACTAGGTATATAATATTTTACACAAAGTATATTTTACTGATATATCTATCATTTCGCTACAGTATTTTAAAATGGGACATTTACTTATAAAAATGAGTCCAAATTTGATCATTTTGCTATGAGCCCTAATTTAAGCTAGAGAGCACTTTGCAGCAAAAGTGATACAAAACAGAAAGGTTACGTAATAAAAAAGAGATAAAAAATAAAAAGAGAGAAGGAAAGTAAAATGTCATTAATTAAGCTAAATAAAAATTAGGATTCCAAAACATAGAAAATAAAGTTTTATAAATCAACTAATTTGGGAATATAGTAGAATAATACAATTGAGAACATGATTCTAACTTAGTAGATTTCTAATTTACATTTCTTGCAAAAAATTAACAGATAATATTACTGATGAATGACAATTTATTCGTGTATTAGTATTAATGATGAGGCCATTATACAACATAAAAACACAAAAGAAATCATTGTAAAATGTCAAAATTAATTAAATCATTTTATATACCTTTTTTTTTTACTATTATTTTGTTTGAAAATTTTTGTTTTGTGTTAACTCATGCATGCCCCCACTAGGTTTAAGGTCTGGCTCAGTCCCTGTACTCAGTTTACCTAGACAAGGAGACTTAGGGTGGCTCTTGAAGCTTAACATATATTAGTTATTTAATTTTAGAAATTCCTATCTTAATATTAGCGTATTCTTGTGTGGCAATGAATAGGAATTATGGCTTGTTTATAGTTTTGAGAGTTTTAATTATAAAATCGGCAAGGTTCTATATAAACTGTATGTATAGATGACGTCTAATGAGCTTGTGAAGCATAACATTTGAATAATTATTTTTATTGTAATCTACGTTTAAAGGATGATGCATATACTGTGTGATTACTTTTACTTGAATATTTTAAAGGCCAGTATAAATGTTTAATAATTTTTGAAACTTTTTAAAAGAAATCTTGGTGTTTCCTTTTCGTGAAATACTCATTCTACCACTGCCCCCAGCCTCAGGTCGTGACAGAGAGAGAGAGAGATGAAGTGATTGATAAAAACGAGACCCGTCATGAAGTGATTGAACCAACTAAACCTAATCAACTTGAAATAAGCTAGCAATTTTAATGCTACATTTAGAAAACCTTGACCTAACCGTTCACTTGCTTCCTCAAAACCCGAAATATAACGCTTAGCTTTAAGTCCAATTTCAGCAATCTATTTTAGCTTCCACTCGAAAATTATTCCAATAATTCAAAGCCATATTATTTTGACCATTAAAAAGTGCTAAATCTAATTACAAAATTGAGCATGCCAAATTCACTCCCGCTCCAGCGAGCATTCCGTCAGTCTATAATTAAACCCAAGCACTTAATACTCTTTCTTACTCCAGCCAGAATAACGAGTTTTATTTGACTCAAAACCCAAGTATGCCTATTTCTTTTCTACTCCAATAACTATTACGTAAGTGCCAATTCGTTCAAAATTAGTGACCACTGGATCTTTATACTCGCCAACCAAGCATGACACAATTGTTTAATTATTTTTAAAATTTTTTAAAATAAATCTTGGTATTTCCTTTTCGTGAAATACTCATTCTGCCACTGACCCCGACCTCGGGTCGTGACAGAGAGAAAGATGAAGTGATTGATAAAAACGATACCCGTCATGTATATTTTTCCAATTAACTTGTAATTTGTAACACACAAGGAAAGTTTGAGATCATCAGGATATTCAACTGGTTGAAATGGTATACTATGTTAATAATATAGATTCCAATTAGTGAGACAGGGTGGAAGAGCTATAGAGAGATAATAGGAGGACTTATAGGGACGACGACAACTAGGAAATGGGAAAGAACTTACATAACGTATAAATGGACCGCATGCATAATAAATGGAAAAAACAAAAAGACTAAAAAAGAAGACTATTAGATGCTTGGGTCAATGTATGTGGGGACAGGTATTAATTACTTGAGATATAATTCAAAAAGGGCGACTCTGCCGGTTATGCTTTTTCTGTGGTTTTCTACTTGTTATATAGGTTACTGGAAGTTGGTTGATAATTTCAATTAAAAATGTGTAAAGGATTTAAGTCTCGTGTTTTGCTTAATTATTTTCTGTTTGGCTGCCGAGAGATTTTTGAGGTCCTAATAATGATCGACTAGGAAATTAAAAGATTCCGAATCATATGGCATTCGTTAAATTCAGCATAACCTAGCTAGATAACGTCAGGCATTACTATAGCAACGACGCGCAACGTTTACTCTTGAAAGTGAATGTTACAAAGAGCAACTGTACTAGAAGTTTCGGGCTAAGTTGCGTGACATATAAAAAAAGGGAGAAAAATAACAAAAGATGAAAATTTGGAGCCGCTTGAACTAAACAATGAGACGGTTTTCGTCAACTCATTCCAAAATATCTTCGGACTTTGGCACTTACTTTCAAATTATTCTTCTTTGTGACAATTGGGGTAGATCTGAAATTATTACATATGTAAAGATATTACTAGGATATTTTATTAACTATATGTTTGATACACGACAAAATATGTGAACTATTTAATTAAGTGTAATATTATTTGCTCAATTGTAAGGTTTTAATGCTCTTCCACTCCAAAAGAAAAAAATCAAAATCAATGCTCTTTGTTCTTTAATACGACATTGGAAATTTCTTCCTTTGGTTTCTTTAATTTTTTGCCTATTATTTTTAATAAATTTATTCAATTAGTTCAGAAAAAAAAATACGGACTCAACTATTTGGTGTTTTCTCCAACCGAACAAGTTCATCATTCATCTATTCTAAAGGCAAATTTTGATAATTTTCATCATAAGCGACTATATTTGTGTCTCTCTATGAATATATGTAACTGACAGTCCAGTCATGAGAAGAGATAATGAATCATCAACATCAGTAATTAGATCTCCAAATCCAGTATTTTTAAGAGTATGATTGTAAATACAAGACGCAACATTATTGATTTAGAGCATATCTGATTCAATGGTGTGCAACGCTAAGCCCACATCTCGTGCCCATACCAAATAGAATGCTGATGCCTACAATTCAGCTTCTTTAAGAGTTAGAACCGCAATTGAAATCTTCATTGATACAGCCGCAAACACTTCTCTCTCGCAATCTCATCTCTGATAATACCAAATTGTTGTATCAGTTAAAAGAAAGAGAAGCAAGCATCAACATTAAGTCTAAAGTACTGCCCCATATATAGCTGGCTTTCTCTACTTGGTCATCCTGACTAGTTGTACCACCCATTGCTTTAACAATCTAGAAGCTAGCTCTAGCATATATACGGTTTCTTTTTTTCTTTTTCTCTTTTTTTTTTTTTTTGTTCTTTTTATGAAGCTAATAATTTTGTGACTTGTTACTGGAGTAATTAGAAACTATCGGTTGAAAAAAACCAAATAAAACTGCTAATAAATCACCTCAAAATAAAAATGCAAAATTAATTTCCGTACCTACTTTCTCAATGTTTCTACTTTTCTCTCATCTTCCGTATCACATGATATACCATTGGACATATTCATGTAAACTCTTCTTTTACATTGTTTATTTTCTTTTTCGATAGGTTGTTTCCTTAAGAATTGAATAAGATCAAAAGCGAATCAAAATCCTGTACGATTCTCTATGATCAATATATATCAATCAGTTATTGTTACCTTCTGGACCCATCAAGCCCAAAGTATTGAAATAAAGAAATAACGAAAAAAAAAATGACTAATTGAAAGAAAAGCACTAAATTAGCTAGGTTCTCCACATTAATCTATTGGAAATAATTACTGATAATAATTATTTACGGGGAGGGCTAAAGTAGGGGCGTTCCTACATAGGGCCTCCTTATACACCGTTTGATGGGAATCTGTGGGAAATCTGTTTATACACAGATTCTTATCAAACGGTGTATAGACAGAGCCCTACGTAGGGACGTCCCTACTGTAGACGCACCCTCTATTTATTATTAGAATTATCTACTTACCTATTGTAAAATAATCTTTGTTATATAATTATTTATTTATTTTGTATTTTATATTTTATTTAATTATCTCATAGAATATTCTAGAGGATTATTCTCTCATGTAACTTGTATAAAAACTCATGCAATCAATGAAAATAGTGAGCCGAAATTATTATTTTAATTCTGAGCCAAATCATTATGTTTCTCTCTCCTTTAAATTTTAATCATTTTTGTCTTTCTTTCCTTAAAAAAAAAAAGTCGACCACTTTTCTTTCTGGTCGATCGAAAACCCTATATTTGGCCAGAAATTAATTCTTTTCCTTCATCATCTTGTCCTATCGAACTAAGTTGGCTCCCGCTCGGTTGGATCTTTCTTCTCATCCTCTTTTTTTACTTTCCAGTCGATCAAAAACCCCATATTTGACCAAGAAATTAATTCTTTTCCTTCATCACCTTGTCTTATCGAACCAAGCGCTGGCTCATGCTCGGTAAGATCTTTCTTCTCGTTCTCTTTTTTTTTTTTTACCTTCTTTTATTTTTCAATTCGTTGGTAACATGCCCTAGAATCCATATTTTATTTTTCTTATCAATTACTGGGTTAACACCTTTAAATCTAAAACTAATTTTATTTTTCTTGTCTATTCATAGATTAACACTATAGAATGTACCCAAATTTATTTTTCCTGTCTCTTCATGGGTTAACATCTTATGATCCAGTTTTTCTTTTCTCTGGTCATTCCTAGGCAAATGCCCTTGAATTTAAATACCAAAACCTTAGTATTAGTTGATGATAAATGCCTCATTATTACTCATATTTCTCTCCTCCCCTCATATTTCTTTCCTCCCTCAAATCTCTCATCCCTTTTGTTTTTAATTTTTATTTTTTTTAGTAAAAAAGAAATGGTTACTTTTGTTTGTCATAGGTTATTAGGTTTTAGGTAAAAAAAAAAAAAGGTAATGTTTATTTGTTTGTTTAGGTTATTAGTTTCTAAACACAAAAAAAAAAGTCCTTTTTTTGTTATTCACGTGTTCTGTAGTTTTCCATTTTTTTAAAAGCAAAGTTAAGTCTTATGTTTGATTGGTATTAGGTTTTTTTTAGGTTATTAGTTTCTAAACACAAAAAAAAAAAAAAGTCCATTTTTTTGTTATTTACGTGTTCTGTAGTTTTCCATTTTTTTAAAAGCAAAGTTGTGTCTTATGTTTGATTTAAAAGCAAAGTTGTGTCTTATGTTTGATTGGTATTAGGTTTTAGTCTTTTTTTTTTAAAAAAAAGCCTTGGTTTTCCTTATATGTGTCTTAGTTTTATTTTACAGTTTTGTTTTACGTTTAGTTGCTCAGGTTTTAGGTTTTAATTATATATATATTATAAAAAAAAGAGAGGATATATATATATATAAAAGTTTTCTCTTTCATGTTTAGGTCTATAAAGAAAAAAAAAAACCTTTTAGATTGTTTTTCTTTTAGGACACAAAAGAGATATTATTCTTCCTCTACCTTCATCTTCAATAAGCCCCGGCCAGGTTACTACTCTAGTTTCACCACTTTCCTTTTGTCAACAACAGTCGCCTATTACTCCAGTCAACACTACAAGATTGTATTCACCACTCACCTTTTTGATCGCAGATGTATAGTTCTTCCACAGTCTTCTTTCATTCTTCTCAAGTACAAGATTGGATCTCCATCTCGCGAGGGTAAATTAGAGATTATTACTAATAATAATTATTTATTATTAGAATTATCTACTTACTTATTTTAGAATATTCTTCATTATGTAATTATTCATTTATTTTGTATTTTATATTTTGTTTAATTATCTCATAGAATATTCTAGAGTATTATCCTCTCATGTAACTTATATAAATATACATACAATCAATTAATGAAAATAATACAATTAATGAAAATAATGAGCTAAAATCATTATTGGAGATAATTACTAATAATAATTATTTCTTATTAGAATTATCTACTTACTTATTTTAGAATATTCTTTATTACGTTTATTTTGTATTTTATATTTTATATAATTGTCTCATAGAATATTCTAGAGGATTATCTTCTCATGTAAATTGTATAAATACTCATACAATCGATGAAAATGATGAACCAAAATCATTATTTCAATTCTGAGCCAAATCATTATTTTTTTTTCTCAATTTCTACATATTCGTTTTCTAGTTTTTTGCTCGATGCTTCCATGTTATCCAATTCTTTGGGCATGAAACGAACAAAAATACAACATGTCTATTAGTTTAGGATATTTGCTTGTGAAAGGCGACGGATTTTACTGAGGAGACGAAGGATATGTGGCAAATTACAAATACACAGCTACTATAAATTGCGCCCAATAGGGCTATCTCAGTGGGCAATAGAGCTAGCTCAGTGGGTAGGATCGGTGAAAATTGAGTATTAGGTCTCTAGTTCAATTTCTAGAGTGCGTGAGTTATTTTCCTTTATTTGTAATAAGTGATAGTCATTAGTTAAACCCACTTAAAATTAAAAAATAAAATCCCAGAAATGGCTTCTGTTGGTCCCTGATCATATTGGATAACAATATTTAAGGGGGAAAAAACAACATGCTGGAATTCCTGTACGCTTCCCTGATTACTTATCACAGCTTCTATTTGTGGTATAATATATATGTATAAATTCTGAACTGCAGTATATATGTGATATGCTCTTTGGGAAATTAATTAGTTGGAGAGAGCACATATTACAAAAGTATATAATTAAGACTTAATTACTTTGCATTATTTATGCAATGCGACATAACCTAGCTAGATAAGGGGTACGACATGTACTACAGGAACGACGCAATGTGAACTCGGGTTCCCATCTAGATTTATAGCAATATATAAGTCTTGGGGTTTTGGCAACAATGGTCATGAACTCTTTTTAAAATGTAACAGTTTGGTTTTAAATCGGTAACAGTACTGTCAAAATTTTAGATGTGTACATCACGTGTCCAGACGAAAAAGATAAAGTTGAAATAAATGCTGAAAAAATAAAAATAATTTTTAAATTTTAGCTATCTTTATCACTTTCACTTTTTACTTATGTCTTCATAATATACATTTGAATTGAAAATTAAACTTGAGCTTCTTTGTTTCAAACGTTTTACCAAATACTTTGGAATTCATGATTCTGACTTGAATAGTAATGTGGTTCTGTCTAAAATTTAACAATTTTAGCAATTTGGACTAAATTGTCACTTAAGCCATTTATTTAATAAATGACTAAAATATCATATTTCAAAAAGTTCAGGACCACTGGTATCAAACTAAAACCCTATACTAAATTGTCACTTAAGCCATTTATTTAATAAATGACTAAAATATCATATTTCAAAAAGTTCAGGACCACTGGTACCAAACTAAAACCCTATAGTCTTCGTCTTGGACTAAATTGTCACTTAAGCCATTTATTTAATAAATGACTAAAATATCATATTTCAAAAAGTTCAGGACCACTAGTACCATTATTGGAAGACTGTTGACTACTAGGTGTTAGTTTTGACAATGAGTAATATGCTACGATTTAAATCTGTGTTATATTATTGATTTCTGTGTTCATAGACATAGCCTCATGGTAAACAAATTGTCTCTACAAAATTAGTATTAATTTCTAATTAATAAAAAACTCTGTCTAGTATTTTTATACACACAATTAATTATTGTTCTAGCACTAAACCAATATTTCTCTTCTACATTTATTTATTATGTATAACTAATTATATCTTATATATGAATTTTCTGGTACATACAGCACACATAAACCTAAGTAACATAAACTTAATTAACTAATTAATGTTCTACATTTATTTAAAAATTAGAAGTGTATATACATCGTCGAGGACAATTGATTACATGTAAATTAACACACAGTCACAATCAACCTTGCAGTTAAAACAATTACTTAATTAATTAAGTTTTAAAGCATGAATTAATGAATTTAATAAGAAGAAATGAGAAGTAATATAATATTCACCATGACGTAAATTAAGAAAACCATATAACATAGACCCTGTTTTTTTATTTTTTCCAAGCTGAAGAGACTTGGCAATACAACTTGTCAAAAAAACACACATGAACCTATAGATGATGAAACAATGCAATACTGACACAAGGAGTGGACAATCTGCCTCATTCTTCACAAAAATAACAACAGCCTATCTTCTCCAGAATTTTATCGAGGTCCTTCTCCTCTGGATGAATATGATCATCCTGATCTTGTTGATGCATTTCTATGTCATGTCGAAGCGTGTCAAACTTATGCGTCACCGCGAGCGCTTGCATCACTTTAGAAAATTAGAGGACTACATTTTTTCATTTATTATTATTTTAGCATGGATGAGTACAATATATATAGAGAGAGTGTATGTAAGACAACTCCCTGAAAATATGCACGAAAAACAGTTAAAAACAAACTCCCTAGAACAAGGAATGAAACATGGAAACAATATTCAACAATATCTTCTCCTGAATTTTATCGAGGTCCTTCTCCTCTGGATGACTATGATCATCCTGATCTTGTTGATGCATTTCTTCGTCATATCGAAGCATGTCATGCTTATGATCATGAGTCACCGCGAGCTTGAACATAGTCTTAGTAGTGTTTTCCACCGTAAAAGGCTGGCTTGTCAAATCATGACAAAAAGCTTTAGCTCTGTTTTTCCAAGAATAGGCTTGCAAGCTCATACGTATGTTGGTCGTGCAGTACACCGCAAAGGTCTCGCAGTTGTTGTGAAGAAGGTCATACTCGCCGAAACCCTCAACAGAGTTTAGCATCTCAGTGGCGCGTCGGACGACCTCCTCTGGTGTGTAGCGGCAGGAGCCGGTGGTGCATGTTCCTGAACGGTTGAGGACAAAGTGGGACGACGAGACGCCGTACTCGAAGCGAAAGAGTCTGTGGCCTTTGAGGAAGCACTCAAGGCAGGATTTTACCACTCCTTGGTCCTCCTTTCGAGAGTATTGACACACTTCGCACCGGTTGATCATGCGACTTGATGATTTGGAGGATTCGGGTTTTTGTGTTCCTCTGAAGTGGATCACTATTTTATCTCCCACATAGATTCCTGTATATATGTATTAGACTCAAATCACAAGCTCTAAACCTACGTGAGAATTAAGATCTAACTTTATATAACGATAGATCAATATATATAGGAGAGAAAGATCAACTTAAACTCAGAAATTAATGGAATAAAATGGTTGGTGTGTGAAATTTCATACGCGCGTAATGCTTAATGATCAAATTTTCAAGTACCAATTCCAAGAACAACATGATTGAAGACTATTTATATTTCTACAAACGTTCTTCTAGATTTTTCTTTTACATATGTGATTTAGCCAGATCTGATGATCTTAATGACGTCCATACGATCCTTTTTTAAACTAAATATATTTTTACTTTTATTTTATCTAAAGTGATCAATTTTTAGGAGTAAGCAATTGTAAGTTGTGAAATATGTTTGATTTTTAAATATGAGAATGGCTTAAAAAAAGTAATAATATTGTTCCAACTTCCAATAACGGAGAGAGAAACTACATGTCGTTTCTGTTTAAATTTCCGCGGTTCAACATTGGGGGCTCGAAGTCAAATATATTCTGGGCCTTTTCTTAAAACAAAGTCTTTGGGTCCAGTTTAACGGATACAATAATTAGACACACACAATCGGGCCTTGTGATTTCAATCAAGCGATTCAAATACTTCTAAAATGGATTGCAGGGCTAAGGCCAAAAACTTGGGTCCTATAGTAGAATTTCCCTATTTAGGCATCCTCACGATAGCAAAAAGACTAAAAAAAGTGCCACTTGAAAAAATAAAACAAAATTCTTAGGCGCCCGACCCCATGTTACCGTAATTCCCACGTTTCATTTCTAAGAATTGCACAATGTGGAAGCCTCGCAGCAGATACGTAGGGAATAATAAATGTGATTAATCATTTTTTTTAATAATAAATTTCTCTATTTCAATACATTTGGGCTTGATGGGTCCACAAGGTAACAATTACGTGACTAATTGATATTGATAGGCCTGGGGAACTGTGGAGGATTTTGTTTTTTTGCAGGAAGATTCAATTTTCTTATACAATTCTAATGAAACAAGCGAAAAAGAACAACAAAGTTAAAGAAAAGTTTATATGATTTTGTCCAATCGTATGAGATATGGAAAATGAGAGAAGTGAAAACGTGCATGGAGAGAGGGAGACTTCTACCATACAATCCCCATTATTGGTCTTATCTCTACAACCTTTTTATGACCGTCAGATTTATATTTGACGGCTTAGATAGCATGGGATACATAATGCAAATATATGTCAAACCACACCTGATTATTACTTTTTGTTAGAATTTAAAAAAAAAAAAGAAGAAAAAAAAACCTCCCCTCCTGTTGCTTTTTGCTCTTCCCCTTTGGCTTCTTCTCTTCCATGGCCGTAAATCATAAGCTTTACAAGCCTTTGAAATTTAAGAAGAAAAAAAAAATCGTACTGGAATTTATGGTACATCTACAAATTTGAAAAATACATACCCTAACTGAAAATAATTCCCAGATCGGATCTCTCTCTCGTAGCTATTGTAATGTTTCTATATATATATATGTATGGAATGTAAATGTGTATGAATTTGTATTAATATCTCCATTTGTAATGAAGCTTATTAGCTAGGATTCGAAATCTTAAGGTTTTGGATTTTGACTGAATTTGGGATATATATATTCGTTGTTGATGGTCTTGGTGAGATTCATTGTTACAGTGAATTTTTTTCCCTTTCTTTATTTGTGATCCGTTTTCCAGAATTTTTTATTTTTTTTTACATATTTATACAGTTATAAAACCTACAAGAAATGAAGATAAGCAATTATTCGTATATTAAAATGATGGCAATTGAGACAAAAATTCAAAATTGAAAAAGAAAAAAAAAGGGAGTTGGGAAAGAACAGAAACTGGGTTGCAGCGAGGAAGAAGACGATGAGGAGTATAATCTAGTACATCACAACTTACTCATTTATTATACTTTGTGGGGCCTTTTAAACTATGAGATTAGTTATGGACCGTTAGATGCGGTTGTTGTGCTCGGACCGAATTATGGGTTCCTATTATAGAATCTCCCATGGAGAGAGAGGAGGCCGTGAACAAATTAATTTGCAGTTTTCACTGTCCTTTTAATTTTGTGTCCTTAATAAGGCGTTTTTAATATATTTATTCCGCCGATCGAAGTCTCACTTTGTTTTGTCTTCTGAAATATAAATATTTGTATCAGTCCCCCAAATTATGCAAATGGTCATTCCATCAGTCAAGTTAACAGAAAAAACATATGCTTGGCATTTACGTTTTTAAATTTGAAGGTTAATTTAGTAATTTAATAAAGTTGGTGGAAACCAGAGATTCACATATAAGAGTTGACCAGCCCGTGTCACGGTGTGTAGTTCTTTTTTCTCAGTTTTTTTTTTTAATCTTTATCTTTCTTTCCTAACAACAAACTTTGGTTCCTTCAAAAAAAAAAAAAAAAACTTTGGTCTTCTTAATTAAAAACTCTAATGTAGTTGATATTTTCTTTATTCTTTTCTAATGATTTTTGAGTTGCCAGCAGTGACGTTAGAATTTTTTAAGGTAAAGTAGGTTAAAGGTCATTTTAGTTCCTATTGTAATTTGTATGTACATACTTATATATCATGCGCTTTAAAAGTCAAATGTCTTCAAATCTATTTCCAATTTGGCAGTTTGTCTCCTCTTGGTATTTTATATTGAGTTTCGAGTTTTATTGGTCCCCGCGTCGCTTTAACAGTATTATTGTTATAATAGACTTTTTAAAGAAGTATCATGATAAGTACCGCAACGACAACCAAAAGAAAATAAATATATCATCCTTAACTAACATAGAGCTATTGATATATAAACATTCATTAATGTTCTGGTCATCACGCGAAATCACGCTCGTAGATTACGGGTCATGAAAAATCGGTCCCTTCTATTCACTTTTTACTTGTTATATAAATTTATACTAATTTTTAACTAAAATTACCTTATAGTATGGCTCTTTTCCGTTTGCAATATATTATTTTAACCCTCTTTTTTTTTTTCAATTTTTTTTTTTGAACTTCAAGAGGAGGTTAATTTTTATTGATCTAATTAGGGTTCATTACCACACATACATATTGATATGGCGAGGTAGTTGTTGAAATATAAATGACTAGTCTGAAATTATTTTAGTACGTCAGCTCGGAGGTTTGATAAGTACATTTTCAATTTTAAAATGAGATGAGTGTGTACTTGGTGAGAGAGGATTTATAATAGAATTAGAACCCGTTTTTTTCGCGTTTCTTTGATCCAAAGTATAGTCTCGGGCGGCATGGAATATATGGGTTGGATATTCATAGACGTCAGTCTTTGTGATGACCTAAGCTAGTATAAGTACTTATCTCTCAAACAAAAATAATATGTATATTTTTCCTTCAAACACATAAAACATATAACGCACACCAGATCTCAAAATTAAAAGAATAAGAACTAGCTAGATCGATCGGTGTGAGCGAAATCATGGGTTTGCTTTCGAACGAAATCGATCGGAGTTCACTCAAAGCAGGAGATCACATCTACTGCTATAGAAACTGCCACATTTACTCCCACCATGGTCAGTTTAGTTCCTCTTAATTCTTCGATCTTTCTTAATGGCTTTAGGTCATACATTTCAACTTAACAATTCGTCGTCCTAGCTAATTTCGCATTGACTTTCAGATTAGTTCTTTAAATTTTTTTGATTAGTTTCATGGATCCACGATTTTTTTGTTTTTGTTTTTGTTTTAATGGATGTTTTCTGAATATGATTATATCAGGAATTTCATGAGAACTACGAACACTAACTAAATTTCAGAATATTCCAGTCAACAAATTTAAGAAGAAAATTGGTGAATTTAGTTTTTCTTGGGAAAAAAAAAACACATGGTCAGATCATCCTGATCACATTCATCATCAAAAGTACTTCTTAAAAAGATCTTTGTAGAAATTATAACGGAAAACTAGAAGTCAAAAGATTTGATATGAAGTTTCACACACCAACAATTTTATTCAATGATATTCCGAGTTTGATTCGACCATTTCTCTAATCTGTCATTAGAGCTTTCTCACGTATGTATATGACTTGGGGTCGAATCTAATACTAACAGGAATCTATGTGGGAGAGAATAGAGTGATCCACTTCACAAGAACACGAGAACCCGAACCCTCCAAATCATCAAATCGCATGATCACCATCTGCCAAGAGTGTAAATACGCTCCAAAGAAGGACCGAGGAGTGGTGAAATGCTGCCTTGAGTGCTTCCTCAAAGGCCACAGACTCTTTCGCTTCAAGTACGGCGTCTCATCTTCCCGCTTCATCCTCAACAGCACAGGAGCATGCACTACGGGCTCTTGCCTCTACTCTCCAGACCAGGTCGTCCGACGCGCCACCGAGAGGCTAACGAAGGGTTTCGGCGTGTACGACCTTCTTGGCAACAACTGCGAGACCTTTGCGGTGTACTGCCAGACCAACAAGCGTATGAGCTTGCAAGCCTATTCTTGGAAAAACAGAGCTAAAAATTTTTATGATGATTTGACGAGCCAGCCTTTTTCGGTGAAAAACACTGCTAAAACTTTGTTCAAGCTTGGGGTGACGTATAAATTTGACACGCTTCGACATGATAGAGAAGTGCATCAACAAGATCACGATGATCATCATCATCACCAGGAGGAGAAGGATGATGATGATGATGAAGACGACGACGACGAACGACCACGATAAATTGGGGAGAGAAGATAGATATATAGATCGTGAATTAGTGTTATTGTAATTACGGAGATTAATCGATTGCCCTTTCTTTTTTTTTTTTTCCTAAATATATATTTAGTTGATCGGCGTAAATTGTAATTGGTGACGGCCAGGTGTACGTAGTGAACCTTTTATAATAGAAGAAACAATGAAGTTTTATAAATTAAATGAGCTGTTTCAAGTAATGAAATGCGACATTTGAAAATTAAGAGTCTAAAATTTGGACAAATCATAGTTCGGTGACAAATCTGATAGACTTTATAAAAATTAAGGAGAGTTGAGTTAATTTATTCTCTCCCAAATCTAAAAAAAATTCTGATTAACCATTCTTATTTTTTCCATGCCTTCCTAGTCTTAATAAAACCTTCAAGAGAAAAAAAAGAGAGAAATGGTATCCGAAAATAGTTGGCTACGAGGTTTCTATGTTTGTTTGTGATAAAATTTGTAATTTCTGATCCTTTAGTCAAAACGTGAAATTATCCAGTTTTTTTCAGTTTGTCATAATTAATTAATTAATAATAATAATAATAACATAAACGGGATAGATGAAACATAATTCATGCGGCACATGAGCAAGTTTATGGTAATCTCATGTTTTACTTAGTCTAGTCTTATGTACAACGTCTCTAAAAGTGTATTTAAGACATTTTACATTATTATTTTCTTTTTCCTTCTATTTGGTTTTATGAAATAACATTTAGCTGTAATAAAAAAAACGTATTTTTGATAATGTCTTATTATTAAGTATTTATATTAGCAACTTCCTCATATTTTGGCACCCTGGCCTCTCATAAGATCTAGAAAACGACTAAATAGACTTTTCAATCCACCTAAAAATAAAGAAAGTAAATTCGCACGCTACCCCATGTTGCTGTATTTTCACACGTTTCTTGACCAAAGAATTGGGTAACATGGAAACATCGCAGCAGATCACTAGAAAAAAATAATGTGGAGAACCTAGCTAATTTAGTGCTTTTCTTTCAATTAGTCATTTTTTTTTTATTCTTTATTCATAAGTTTTGGGCTTGATAGGTCCAGAAGGTAAGAATAACTGACTGATATAATAGAAATTGTGGAAGATTTTGATTTGATTCAATTCTTACTCATGGCTGATCTAAAACGAAAAACAAAGTAAAAGAAAAGTCCATAATATGATTATCCAAATGGTATGTCATATGATAAGGAAGATGAGAGAAAAGTAAAAACATTGAGAGAAATACGGTTATGCACCAATTAATTTTGCACTTATAGTTTGCAGTGATTTGTTCGCAGTGATTTGTTCGCAGTTTTATTTGGTTTTATTAACCGATAGTTTCTAATTACTACGGTACAAATTCACGGGTCACAAAGTTATTAGATATATATATATATATATATTTATATGGTTGTCAATTCAGTAAGTATTTTTTTTAGCCGTTGGATCATCATCTAATGGTGATCCAACAGTTATAATGAGATACATGAAAAGACGTGCATTATTAATGCTATTTCTCTATCTTATTTTTTACTATAAAAAAACGTACATGATAAATTTTCATCAGCTAAATTGATATCTATACATATGTAAAAAAAAAAAAAATACCTACTGGATTAGTATATATATATATATTTAAGGAACCGAAAAAAAAGAAACGTTATATATGCTAGAGCTTCTAGATTGTTAAAGCAAATGGTTCGTACAATTAGTCAGTATTACCAAGTGAAGAAAGCCAATTATGAGGAGCTTTAAATTTAATATTGATGCTTCTCTCTTTTTTTTTTTATTTTTTTTATTTTCTTTATAACTAATAAAACAATTGGAATATGAATAATGTTAAGTATCCTAAAATTTTTATCAAATTTTTAATATAACACATGTGGCATGTGAGTTTTAATACACCAACACATGATAATATTCAATTGGTGAATATGATTATTTTATTTGTATTAAATTTTTAATATACTAATTGAATATTAACAACTCATAAGCCACATGTATACCTAGTATCATCCTGTTGGAAGTGATATAAGAATTACAATATTTATTGTGAATACTGCCTCACTTGATCTTACCCAATTAAGATAGAAAAAAGTACACTGCTATGAAAATCTTCAAACAAACGAAACAATGATTTCAATATTTCTACAGTTAGGAAGAATCTATTGGTTTAAAACCTTTGAGCCTAGATTAAGTCATGGATCCTTCCTCGGATATAAATATATCCGTCCTTCGATCCCCATATATAGAACTATATGCTTAGTTTTATTTCATTCATAGAAAAGAACTTTAGAAGGCCAGAAAACTCAAAGTCATAAATTGATGACAGGCTCTATCAATAACTCCCGGATGAACAACAAGATTTGGACGAACACAAGTCCAAACCAGAGATACCCAAACACAACTCAAAAGTTGAAATGAAAGAAGATTTCATATATATTCGTTTATTTATTTCTAGATAATTCTTTACTCACTGAACCTTGAGACACAACCTGTAAATTTTTTTTTATTTAATAAAAAATTTAAGGCCATATCAAGAAAATTTCCTCAATTTCCACAAGCACAAGAAAATTTTCCCACTTTTTTTTTATTTTTTATTTTTTACTTTTTTGTAAAGATAAGATTACAACAACAGTGAAAATGGATTCGTTTTACCTTGAGATTCAATTAATAACTCAAATGCGAAATCATATTGCTCCATTGATTTTCAAATCATCCATAGCTTTTCATATATTAATTATCCATGACTCCATTGTATTTCGCTGGGTTTTTTCTTTTTGGGATGAGATTGAAATCTTTAACCCTAGAATCTATTTTTCATAAACCAATTTTTCTTTAAAATTGTTAATGTTATTCTTAATTAGGTTTTATGCCAGGTTGAAATATTAGAAAATTTTTAAGAAAATTAAGAAGAAAAAGAAATGATAAACATGTAGGAAGCCATGGAAGAAGAAATTCATTTGTCATGTTCTTGTTGAAGATGAGTAATCCTGTATGAGGGTGTTCGGTGGCTTAGCCAGGGGTGGCTCGAGGATAAGGCTCTTAAGGCAATTGCTTTAGGCCTCATCTCAAGTTAAGGCCCCAAATTACTAATTTCTTTTAAGGATTTCACACATTCAAAAGTTATTAATATCTATGCGCAAGCTTAAAATATATAAATAATACATAGTAGTTTCAATAGACTACAAAAATTTTAATCTCGATTCAATAAGTCAATGTATTTTTCTAAAATTCATGAATTTTTTATTTATTGCAAAAAAAAAAAAAAATGGTAGGTATCTTGCTTTCTTTCCAAAATTGGAACAAATTTTTATTTTTATTTCATCGTATTTCATTATAAAGCTTATTTCTTCTAAAACTTTTCAATGTTATTAATTTCTTATTCAACATCCATTCTTTCAGTTGTTAAGTTAA
The DNA here is from genome assembly GCA_002914845.1 of Trema orientale. Taxonomy (NCBI): domain Eukaryota; kingdom Viridiplantae; phylum Streptophyta; class Magnoliopsida; order Rosales; family Cannabaceae; genus Trema; species Trema orientale. Next base: position 25,125 of record JXTC01000870.1, read on the forward strand.
TTTTCCTACCAGATTGGCTATTGATATATTTAATCAAGTCAAAATACATCATAATTTGTATATTTTATTACTCAACCAATATATCTAAAAGAAGTTGTCTTCTATCTACAGAAATAATAATAAATTTTTTTTAAAAAAATGGGTCTAAAAATTTCTTATAAATACAATTTAATTCCAAAATTTTTTTTTAAATATTCGCCTTACGCCTTAGAATTTGTTGAGCCGGCCCTGGACTTATCATGGACACCCATAAAATGGGCCTTTTGATTTTAATCAGACGGTTGCAAGATTAATACATCCCAGTTTATACATCCCAAAACTACTGGGTTGTAGAGTAGAATCNNTGAAGTTGACGAAGGCAGTCTCAATTCTTTATTGCAAGCAGTTCCAAATTTTCATCTTTTGTTCTTGGCCTGAAACTTCTGGTAAAATGGGTCTTTGTCATACACTTTCACGAGTACCTATACACGTGCGCGTCGTTGCTGGAATTGAAAAATGCCAAATAATTCAGAATCTTTTAGTTACCTAGGTAGTTGATCATCATGATCAATTAGTATATAGTTACAATCATCCAAGTGGAAAGTTATTTTGCTGTTAAAAACCCGTGTCAGACCAGTATAAATAATGTGGAAGGGAAGCCTATATCGTACATGGTACATACTGATCAGTCCAACTTGGAATATATGTACATATAATTACAATTAATTAAACAACTTGCTAGGTACGTAAGAACTTGACTGCTTGACTGCTTCAGCAAAAAAAAAAAAAAAAAAAAAAAAAAACAACTTGACTGCTTCAAATTAATGTGCGTCAACTATAGGTACCCATATATAGTAACGTTGACTCTGGATAACATAGAAATATATTTCGGTCAAATTGAAAGAGTCAATCATGACGTAGTAAAACAATTAAACGCGCACTTAAGCTAAGGATAACACTCGACGTGTAGGCCAGTGAGATCAGTGCTTGAGATGCAGAAAGTATAAATAGGAGGTAGCTAGAATGAATCACATATGCCTAGTGCCCATATATACACCCAATCCCACTTATATTGTCTTATAAATTATATGAATATATATAACCTTCTTATATAATTACACATATTAGATCTGAAACTTGAAAGGAGAACTAGATCGGTGAGCGAAATCATGGGTCTGCTTTCGAATGAGATCGATCGGAATTCATCACTCCAAGCAGGAGATCATGTTTACTGCTTTAGAAACGGTCACATCTACTCCCACCATGGTTAGTTTAATTTATTTCTATATTTTTCATTCTTTCTGTCATTTAAACAAAAGTACTACTAGATCGTCACATTTTCACCCTTTCGGGTTTACTTCTCTCGAATTGCACCCTTTTCCAGATTTTATCCAAACTTCAACAAATTAGATCTTTCTCACACCAACAATTTTATTCAATAAATGTCCAAGTTTGATTTGATCTTTCTCTCTTATATTAATCTCTCGTTATTATAAATTAGCTCTCTTATTTCTCACGTATGTTTAAGACAATCGGGATTTGAATCGAATACATACATATATACAGGAATCTATGTGGGAGAGAATAGAGTGATCCACTTCACAAGAACACAAGAGCCCGAACCCTCCAAATCATCACATATCACCCGCTGCAAAGAGTGTAAATACGCTCCAGAGGATGACCTAGGAGTGGTAAAATGCTGCCTTGACTGCTTCCTCAAAGGCCACAGACTCTTTCGCTTCGAGTACTGCGTCTCGTCGTCCCGCCTCGTCTTCAACCGTTCAGGAACATGCACTACCGGTCCTTGCCACTACTCACCGGAGGAGGTCGTCCGACGCGCCACTGAGATGCTGAACTCTGTTGAGGGTTTCGGCGAGTACGAACTTCTTCGCAACAACTGCGAGACCTTTGCGGTGTACTGCAAGATGAGCATGCGTATGAGCTTGCAAGCCTATTCTTGGAAAAACAGAGCTAAAACTTTTTATCATGATTTGACAAGCCAGCCTTTTTCGGTGAAAAACACGGCTAAAACTATGTTCAAGCTTGGGTTGACGTATAAATTTGACACGCTTCGACACGATAGAGAAGTGCATCAACAAGATCACGATGATCATCATCATCACCAGGAGGAGAAGGATGATGATGATGATGATGATGATGATGAAGAGACGACGACGAACGACCACGATAAATTGGGGAGAGAAGATAGAAACGTAGATCGTGAATTAGTGTTATTGTAATTACGGAGATTAATCGATTGACCTTTTTTTTTTGGTTTCTAAAATGTATATTTAGTTCGTCGTAAATTGTAATTGGTGACGGCCAGGTGTTCGTAGTGAACTCTTTATAATAGAAGAAAAGGGTAGCTGCAAAAAAATATCCTTATGTTTGGATGTTCTGCAATTTAAAACCTGAAGTTTGGATTCTGCAAAATAATACCTTGAGATTACGAATTTCTGAAAATTATTACCCTGTGTTGATTTTTAACTGATAAAATACAATAATATCCTTAAAATTAAGATGAATAATATGAATTAATCTAGTTTTAATGGAGGATATTATTATTTTTTCGTTCTTAAAATTGGTTAAAAAATCTATCTAATGTATTAATTTTCAGAAATTCTTAATGTCAGGGTATTATTTTGCAGAGTTTAAACTTCAGGGTTTAAATTACAGAATACCTAAATTTCAAGGTATTTTTTTTTGCAATTATCAGAAGAGACAATGAAGTTTTATAAATTAAATGGGTTATCTCAAGTAATAAAATGCGATATTTGAAATTTAAGAGTCTAAAATTTGGACAAATTATAGTTCGGTGACAAATCTGATAAGACTTTTAAAAAATTAAGGAGAGTTGAGTTAATTTATTCTCTCCCAATTCTAAAAAATATTCTGATTAACCATTTTTATTTTTTCCATACCTTCTTAGTCTTAATAAAAACTTCAATAAAAAAAAAAAGAAATGGTATCCAAAAATAATTGGCTACGAGGTTTGTATGTTTGTGATAAAATTTGTAAATGATCCTTTATTCAAAACTTGAAATTATCCAGTTTTTTTCAGTTTGTCATAATTAATTAATAATAATAATGGTAACATAAACAGGTTAGATGAAACAAAATTCATACGGCACAAAGGAAGTTTATAGTAATCTCATGTTTTACTTAGTCTAGTCTTATGTACAACGTCTCTAAAAGGGTATTTAAGTCATTTTACATCATTATTTTCTTTTTCCTTCTATTTGGTTTTATGACATAACATTGAGTGAGTGGTAAAATGTTGCCTTGAGTGCTTCCTCAAAGGCCACAGACTCTTTCGCTTCGAGTACTCCGTCTCATCATCCCGCTTCGTCTTCAATCGTTCAGGAACATGCACTACCGGTCCTTGCCGCTACTCACCAGAGGAGGTCGTCCTGATGCGCCACTGAGATGCTGAACTCTGTTGAGGGTTTCGGCGAGTATGAACTTCTTCGCAACAACTGCGAGACCTTTGCAGTGTACTGCAAGACCAACATGTTGGGAAAAATTAACCATTATTGCAAGTAATAATATAATTAGAAATATAAATGTAACAATAATCTGTTATAATATAAGATGTAATAAACTACGATTATTAACTTCTAGGATAACAACAATTATCATAAACATAACAAAATAAATCACAATTAATTAACTATAATAATAATCATGATTATAATTACCAAAATAATAAATTAGGAGTTTAAGGAAACCAAATCGAGTCTTGTGTTTCACACAATTTCCTTAGAACAGTTACGCCTCATTACTGGGGTGCTTGGATGAATGTCAATAGCGTCTGTTTCCCAGGATAAAACGGTTCACGAATAGCAACATTACACCAACTTGCTACTCACAACGAATTGAGCAATGCCCAAACTCTATAATCAGAACTCAAGAGAGCTCGACCACACTGAAAAGAAAGAACTCAAACTCTCTAACTACTAACTAACTTTTCTTAATTGCCACAGAGAGAATATAGAAGAGAGGAATAAGAAATATTTTTAGTGTATTGGTGTGTCTAAGAGTGAATGAGAAGGTCTTCTTTTGTAGTGTTCACGGGGGAACTAAGCCATTAACATTCTATTGATATGGCTGAAAATATTTTTCTGTTACAACATAACAGCCTATTAAAATGGCTGAAAAACGTTTGTCTGTTGTAACGTAACAGTAGAAGCCCATATTAGTGATAGCTGAAAACGTTTGCCTATGACAACATAACAGCAAAAATCTATTAATATAGCTGAAAATCGTCTGTTTGTAACCTTTAATTACAAGTCTTGCCTTATACTTATCAATCGATCCATTAGCGTTCATTTTTCTTTTGCAGATCCACTTTGAACCTAGTAATTAATATCTAGGAGGAAGGTCCACTAGTTCCCAAGTAATAATTTTGTAAGATGGAATCAATTTCGCTCTTAATAGCTTCTTTCCACAAAGGTGCTTCAATAGATCTTATAGTCTCAGTATACATTCGAAGCTCACTTTCTAGCAAGTATATCAGAAAATTCGGACCAAAAATTTTTTCTGTCCTTGCTTTCTTACTACGTCGAGATTCAACCTCGGTTTCTTCATTTTTATCTTAGTCTTGACTATTCTCAGTAATAGTCTCATGTGTTCGTTTCGACAAACTTGCTTCTTCTTTAGATTTACAAGAAAATACATGTTCAAAGAACGATACATTCCTTGATTCCATTATCGTGTTCTTATGTATGTCTGGAATTTTTAACTTATACACAAAAAACTGATAAGCACCACTGTTTTGTGCATAGCCAATAAAATGCAATCAATGATTTTCGAACCAGTTTTCACCTTCTTAGGTGTTGGTACAGGCACTTTGGCAAGACATCCCCATATTCGTAAATAATTGTAGGATGGTTTTCTTTCTTTCCACAACTCATATGGAGTCTTTTCCATTTTTTTTTTAGGTACCTTATTCAAAAGATAATTAGCCGTCAAAATGGCTTCTCCCTACATGTTCTGGGGTAACCCAGAACTTATTAACATTGCATTCATCATTTCTTTCGAGGTACGATTCTTTCACTCAGCAACTCCATTTGACTGAGGCGAGTAAGGTGCTATGGTTTCGTATATGATTCCATACTGTGCACAGATTTCCTCAAAAGGTGAATCATACTCTCCACCTCGATCACTTCTTAGCACCTTAATTTTCTTATTGAGTTGATTCTCAATCTCATTTTTATAGAGAACAGACTTCTCTATAGTTTCGTCCTTAGATTTTAGCAAATACACATAATAGTATTTTGTGTTATCATCGACAAAAGTAATAAAATACTTATTGCCTCCCATTGTTTGTACAAATTTCAAATCACACATGTCACTATGAATCAAATCAAGGGGTTCAGTGTTCGTCAGTTTTGCCTGAACACAAGTTTCACACTTGTGTTTTTAATCAATATTTAAAGTGGGTATGTGGTTTAAGTTAATTAATTTACACAAAATATCATAATTAATATATCCTAGTCTACCATGTCATACATTGGAAAACTCAAGCAAATAAGCAGAAGAGCTAGCTTTATTATTATTTGGCTTAATATTCAGTTTAAAAAGCCAATCATATACATAGCCCTTCCCCACATACAATCCACTTTTAGACAAAACTACTTTATCTGACTCGAACACCATGCAGAATCTATGTTTATTCAGTAGCGAATCGGATACTAAGTTCTTGCGGATCTCTGGCATATACACTACATTGTTCAGAGTCAGCTCCTTCCCAGAAGTCATCTTCAAGACCACCTTGCCTTGGCCTTCGACAGTAGATGTGGCAGAGTTTCCCATAAATAACTTCTCTCCATTCTCAAGTGGTTTGAAGGAAGTGAACAAACTTTTGTCAGAGTATACATGCCGAGTGGCACCGGTGTCAAGCCATCATTATTTGGGATTAGATCCAACTAGGTTTACTTCAGAAACTACTGCACAAATATTTATGTCAGAAGCCTCTTGAGTGATTTCATCCACTATGCTTCATTCTTCTTCTTCTTTGGAAGTCGACAGTTTGAAGCCTTGTGACCCATCTTGTCACAGTAGAAGCACTTTCCTTAGAATTTCTAATTCTTGTCTACTCTACCTTTAGGCTCCAGCTTCTGGCTTAGCTATTTCTGTTTATTCTTCTTGGCTTTAGAGTATTGAGAATATTCTACAATATTTGCCTTAGCCACAGGTGTACTGGACGATTCTCTTGACTTTTCAGTACGTCTGTTGTCTTCCTCAATGCGAAGTCTAACAACAAGCTCTTCAAGGTTCATTGCCTTTCGCTTGTGTTTGAGATAGCTCTTGAAATCCTCCCATACAGGGGGTAGCTTTTCAATAACAGTAGCTATTTAGAAGGGTTCACATATGACCATCCCCTTAGTCTGAATCTCATAGAGAATCAATTGAAACTCTTATACTTGACTGATTACTATTTTAGAGTCAACCATTTTAAAGTCTAGGAAGCGTCCCACTACAAATTTCTTGGACCCAGCATCCTCAGTCTTGTATTTATGGTCAAGTGACTCTATAATTCTTTTGCCATCTTCTTATTACAATATACGTTATATAAAGAATCGGTCAAACCGTTCATTACATAGTTATGGCACAGATAGTCAGACTGTTTCCAAGCATCAACCGTAGAGATGACTTGGAAGTCTTGCTCATTATCGTTGGCTTTTGGAGCCTCCTTAGTCAAGAACCTCGCAAGGTTTAATGTGGTCAGATAGAATAACATCCTTTGTTGCCATATTTTGAAGTTCAACCCATTGAACTTCTCAGGCTTCTCTCTGTGATGTACTGTTGGTACCATGGGAGTCACAACAGGAGCAGACACATGGGCCACAGCTGGAGTAAGCCCATGGGCCACAACAGTATTGTTTGATTCAGTTGCCATTTTTGACAACAATAGCAAATCCAATGAGATTTCTTTTTCTAGAAATAAACAGCAATAATTAAATATTACTCAATAGACAAACTCCTAGGAAAGACCACGAAGGGGTCACAAATAATCCCACTTAAAATCTAGCAACCTAGACAAAACTTGTCTAAATTTAATTGTTCAGTTATCACAATTTATTAAAGAAATATCTTCAATCACAATATATAAATCCAGATATATTATAAAGCAATAACTCATAAAATACATATAACTGTTTTAAGATTGTTGGGAAAAATTAACTATTATTGCAGGTAATAATATATCTAGAAATATAAATATAACAATAATCTGTTATAACATAAGATGTAATAAACCACGATTATTAACTTCTACGAAAAAAACAATTATCATAAAAATAAATCAAATAACATAACAAAATAAGTCACAATTAATTAACTATAATAATAGTAATCATGATTATAATAACTAAAATAACAAAGGAGTTTAAGAAAATCAAACTGCATCCTGTGTTTCACACAATTTCCTTAAAATAGTTACGCCTCCTCACTTGGGTGCTTAGAGGAATGTCAATAGCGTCTGTTTCTTAGGATAAAACGGTTCACGAATAGCAACGTCGCACCAACTTGCTACTCACAACGAACTGAGCAATGCCCAAACTCTATCCCAGATCTCAAGAGAGCTCGACCACACTGAAAAGAAAGAACTCAAACTCTCTAACTACTAACTAACTTTTCTTAACTGCCACAGAGAAAATATGGAAGAGAGGAATAAGCTAAGAAATATTTTTGGTGTATTAGTGTGTGTAAGAGTGAAGGAGAAGATATCCTTTTATAGTATTCATGGGGGATCCAAGCTATTAACATCCCATTAATATGCCTGAAAACGTTTTTCTGTTACAACATAATATCCCATTAAAATGGCTGAAAAACGTTTGTTTGTTACAACGTAACAGTAGCAGCCCATATTAATGATGGCTGAAAACGTTTGCCTGTTACAATGTAATAACAATAACCCATTAATATAGCTGAAAATCATTTGGCTGTTACAATATAACTGCCAAAACATTTTTGCCTGTTACCTCAGCTTTATGAGGTCAAATAATGGTCCATAGTGAATTTTGTAACTCCAGTATGTTACAAATCCAATTCTAGAATCTTCTCATTTTGGGTTTCAATTTCTTATTCACCCAAGCTCTATTTTAGGTATTTTTCATATCTCAAAATGGCTATTTTTCCAACACAACATACGTATGGGCTTGCAAGCCTATTCTTTGAGTTAACAAATCTAAAGTTGCTTTCGATGATTTGATACGCCAGCCTTTTTCGATGAAAAACACTGCTAGAACTTTGTTCAAGATGCATAAAATTGGCACACTTCGACATGATATAAGAGTGCATCAACAATACCACATTAATGATCATGATCATCAAGAGGAGAAGGATGATCATGATCATGATGATGACCACGATAAATTTGGGAGAACATAGGTAGCTGTTGTTATTATCCTCAAAAATGAGGCGCGCTGCTAATTATATGCTCTTTCTTTATTTATTTATTACTTTTATCATTATGTATATATATATCTCAATTCTCAAGTGATGTAGTGTATTATATGTAATTAGAAAACTTTGGTATATATATTATCGTAAAGTGAAACTAGTTACTCCATTCCCCTAACCCATCCCAACGACAAGTAAAAGAGAATCGTTAGTAACCATGGAAACGATATTAAGACAAACGATACCTGAATTCAACGAAACGTGAAAGACGGTTATAACACTAAAAAGTGACATAAAATTGAAACGACAACAACCTTAAGAACGACAGCATCGTGGCACAAAATATATTCTCATTAATGAAAGACATCAAAGTAAAAACGATAATAAAGATAAAGTACGACAAACAAACTGCGAAAACGCCATCAAGTTTAAACTAAACCGCACAAAACGCGACATGAATATTAAAACGTTATCTCAGCCTAAAAACAACGTGAAAAATGGAAACGACAACAACGTACGTACCTTGAAAAAAACATGATGCGGGGAAAAAGGTAAAAAAAAAGAAAATGTGCATTGAGTCAAATTAAAAGAAAACATTGGCCTGAGAAAATATTATAATTAAAAGGCAGCAGAATGTCTTTTTTCGTTGTATGAATTAAGTAAAACTTGACACTCAAGAGTCAAAATAATAGAAATGGTCCCCTCAATGTAAAAAAAGGGGGGAAAAAAAAGGGATGGTTCAAATTAATGGAATCCCAAAATAATTGTTGCTCCTGAAATGGCTAGTAACAAATTTCGCGATCGAAAATAGTGAAAAATTAGATAACACTTTTTTTTTTCTTTGTTACTGTACTACACCTAATTATAATTACTCATTAATCAATATCGTCATCTAGATCTGTGTCTATAAATAGTTTAAATAATGGTCAAGATGGAACTTGGAAAAGCTTTCATAATTCCATTGAATGAAAGCAAGTGGGTAGCTACTAAATTGTTTCAAGCGTAGTCAGCTTATTATTAACGTGAATTCTTCGAAGGTGCAAACTGGTCAACATGGTAGAATCTGTAAATTCATGACCTTAAACTACATATGCATGCATCTACTTCTAGACGAGTTATTATAGCTATGACTAATTAAACGAAATGCGTTACATATATGTTTGGTTGCGTCAAAACTCACGGTGAGTACCTGATTAATTGAACAAAAATCACTTGTGATTGGTGCTTGATCGTTTAGTATCAATTTTATTTTTCATCCATTTATTTAATTCAAAAAATGTTTGTAGAGAATGACATTATATATAAAGCAAAGGGTGATATTTCAATGGAGATTTTTGTTTTTACTCTATGGATGGGTACTTTAATTTGGGTCGTTGGATTTTAATTTAATGGCTAAAATAATATTAGTAAAAATTATTATAATTAATACATATATAAATATAGAAAGTTATTTGAAACAAAAAAGATTGGTAACTTGATGAGTTGGTCAATTTTTTTTTATTTTTTATTTTTAATAAAAAATAAAACTAGTGAAAAATACTTAATAATCCCAAATCACTCTCAAATATCTTATTTGTTGGAAAGAAAAGCAACAAAAGATGTACAAATTTTATGCTGTTTCACGTATAATTTTTTTTAAAGAAATTTTTTTTCAATATAGTTGCTTTATTCATCTTTTGTTATTTTAGAAATAACTTATNATTTTTTTTAAACAAATTTTTTTCAATATAGTTGCTTTATTCATCTTTTGTTATTTTAGAAATAACTTATTCATAATATAAAAATTATGCTACCTTAGATTTTACTTTTCGTACAGTAAAAAAGAAATTTTATGTAATATTGAAAATACAAGTGCATATAGTTTTAAATTAAAGATAATTAAAAGAATAAACTTCAAATTAAATTTTCAAAAAGAAAATAAATAAAAAAGAATTAGAAATCAATATATTTAATGAGATGATTTATTATTGTAGGTTTATTTCTAAATTAATCTAACTTACTCATTCATCGAGCAAAAACAAAAATACCCATTGAAAACTCACCTTATATATATATATATGTGGATGATATTTCAATGAAGATTTGGTTTTTACTCCATAGATGGGTACTCTAATTTGGGTCATTGGATTTTAATCTAATAACTAAAATAATATTAGTTGATTTACTAAACAAATTATTATAATTAATACATATATAAATATATAAAATTATTTAAAACAAAAAAGATGAGTAACTTGATGAGTTGATCAATTTTTTTTTATTTTTTTTCTTTTTATAAGAAAATGAAACTATTAAAAAATACGTAATAATCCCAAATTACTTTCAACTATCTCATTCATTGGAAAAAAATAACAACACAATATGTACAAATTTTAAGCTGTTTCATGTATAATATTTTTTTTAAACAAATTTTCTTTCAATATAGTTGCTTTATTCATTTTTTGTTATTAAAGAAAATAATTTATTTATAATATGAAAATTATGCTACCTTAGATTTGACCTTTCGTACAATAAAAAAGAAAATTTTATGAAATATTGAAGATACAATTACATATAGTTTTAAATTAAAGATAATTAAAAAATTATACTTTAAATTAAATTTTCAAAAAGAAATAAATAAAAGAGAATTAGAAATTAATATACTTAATGAGATAACTTTTTATTATATATTTAAATCCAAATTAGTCAAACTTACCCATCCATGGAGTAAAAATAAAAATATCCATTGAAAACTCACTTTAAAGCAATATATACTGGCTAACTTATATTATGATCTTCTTCGGATCAGCCATTCTTTTTATTTATTTATTTTTTCATGCCTTTTATGTTATTAACAAAAACCTGAGAACAAAAAGTAGAATGGAATCCAAAAATATGGTTTTATATATATATATATATCAATCACAACTTACAACCTTCGGAAAAAAAAAACAACTTACAATTGCTTAAACCTAATTAAATTGATTGCTTTAGATATATAAATTAAAAGCAAAAATTTTGGTTAAAAAAGGACTATAGGGACCTTATTAATTAAGGTGATGATCAGATCTAGATGGCATCAAAACTTTTCAGAAAAATTACTTCATGTATAGTTTTCAATGTGTATTTTGGTTTTTGCTCAATATGTATAAGTTTGACTAATTTGGAAATAAACATACAATAACAAGTCATCTCATTAAATATATTAATTTCTAATTTTTTTTATTTGTTTTCTTTTTAAAAATTTAATTTAAAGTTTAATTTTTTAATTATCTTTGATTTAAAACTATATATAATTGTATCTGCAATATTTCATAAAATTTCTTTTTACTGTACTAAAGGTAAAATCTAAGGTAGCATAATTTTCATATTTTGAACAAGTTTTTTTCTTAAATAACAAAAGATAAATAAAATAACTACACTAAAAGAAAATTTGTTTTAAAAAAAAAATTATGCATGAAACAGCTTAAAATTTATACATCTTTTGTTTTTTTTTTCAATGAATAAGATAGTTGAGAGTAATTTGGGATTATTAAGTACTTTTCACTAGTTTCATTTTCTTATTAAAAAAAAATTGACCAACTCATCAGGTTACCCGTATTTTTTGTTTTAAATAACTTTTTATATTTATATATGTATTAATTATAATAAGCTTTTAGTAAATCTACTAATATTATTTTAGCCATTAGATTGAAATCCAATTATCCAAATTAGAGTATCCATCTATGGAGTAAAAATAAAATCTCCATTGAAACATCACCCTTTAAAGATATATATATATATTTATTTATTTATATTTATATATGTAGTATACATTTTTTTAATAATTCATATACATTGTAAAATTTATTATTAGTTGTAATTTAAGGTGTAAAATCTTCTTAAATGAAAAAAAATGCAAAAATGATGGGTGCTGGTCCTCCTAGTGGACCAAATTTGTAAAAGAAAAGAATCAAATTTATGCATCTGGACCCCAAACCAACCCTAAAAAACAACGTAAACCCAATTATAAGGGCTTATTAGCAAATATATACAAAGGACAATTAGTTTTGTAAAGAACGGGTGCAAATAGGTGTTTCATCTTTCATTTGTTGTGTTCTCACTTGGAAGGGGAGGAGATATATATATATATATATGATTCTTTATCTTTTCTTGACTTTATTGTTAATTTTGTCCACTTCACTGATTTTATGAACTAATTTTCATATCTAAATTTGTCATTTATGAAATGATCAGGGTGCAAATATAGCCTCCCTCCTCTCATGAGGAAAAAGGCTAAATAGACAGTACTTCTACCCACTTGAAAAAAGAAACAAAATTCACACGCCACCCATGTTGCTGTATGTCCGCACGTTTCATGCCCAGAGAATTGGGTGACATGGATGCATCGCAACAGATCGCTAGAAAACAAATAATGTGGAGAACCTAAAGCTTATTTAGTGCTTTTTTCTTTCAATTAGTACTCAATTTTCTTTTTTATTCTTTTAATTTCAAAAACTTTTGGACTTAATGGGTCTAGAAGGTAACAATAAACTGATAGATATTGATAGATAATTGTAGAGGATTTTGTTTCGATTTTGATCTCATTCAATTCTTAGTGAAACAACCGATCGAAAAAGAAAAGTTCATATGATTGGCCAACTATGTCATGTGATATGGAAGATATATGTGAGCAGAAAAGTTAAAACATTGAGAGACGGGGTTAATTTTGCACTTTTCTAGGTGATATTATTAGCAGTTTTACTTGGATTTATTAACCGATAGTTTCTAATTACTCCGCTACAAATTCACAAAATTACTAGCTATATATTTAAGGAACCAAAAAAGAAAAAGATTATATATGCTAGAGCTTCTAGCTAGATTAGCAAAGCAATGGGTGGTAGTATCTGTCACGATTACCAAGTGGAGATGCTCTAAATAATGTTGGGTCTTGTGTTTTCATAATTATACTCTTACAAATACTAGGTTTGGAAATCTAGTTGCTGATATTGTTAGGTCATTATCTCTTTTCGCTCGGTACGTCGGTTGTACATATATATTATAGGAGAGTCAAATATATATGGTCGCTAATGAATTAGCAAAATTTGCCTTAAGAATAAATAATGAATCTATTTGGTTAGAGGAGACACCTTACCAGTTGGGTTGAGTTGAGTTAAGTTGTATTTTAATATGATCTAATTCAATAAAATTACAGGCTATTTAAGAAGAAAAAAATGAAACAAAAGGAAAGAAATTAAAGAAATTCCCGAAGTCATAATAAACAAAGAGCGTTAGATTGATTATTACTTTTGTTTTTAGAGGGGACATGCACAATAATATTAATTTTTCGTGTATCAAACATATATAGTTAACAAAATCTCAGTATTATCCTTATGTAATAATTCGTAATCCCTAATTATCAAAAACAATATTTAGAGAGGAAAAAAGATTTAAAGAAGTCCCGAAGTCCGAAGATATATGTTTTGAAATAAGTTAACGAAGACAGTCTCAAATTTTTTTAAGATAAAATAGAGCTTCACTAATGACTACCACTTACTACAAATTTAAAAGAAAATAATTCTTTATTGCACGCATTTCTAAAATTTCATATTTTCTTCATTTTCTTCCCTTTTTCTATATCATGCAACTTGGCCCGAAACTTCTAGTACAATGGGATCTTTGTAGTAATCACTTTCACGAGGCCGTATTGACATGCGCGTTATTGCTGGAATTGAAAAATGCTAAATAATTCAGCTAACGAACCTAGATTTTTTTGAGAAAAGAAAATTGTAAAGAAAAAAAGTTAAGGAAAAACCAGAAAGAAAATATTTTTCTAAAATTTTATAGAACTTTATTTTTGAAAATTTTTCTTTTTTAATTAATTTGTTAAAATTTTATATAAGAAAAATGACGTCAAATTTAATCCTTATTTTTCTTGAAAAAATTTTAATTCTTTTATTTTTTGTGAATCTAAATGAGAGAAAATTAAATTTCTTGAAATTCTTTTTTTTTTCTTTCTAAAAATTCAGGCTCTAAACAGAGTCTTAGTTTCCTACCTAGTTGACATGACGAATTAAATAGTATATAGTTACAATAATCCAAGTGGAAAGTTATTTTGCTGTATGATTCAATCTAGCTGGCTACCTCTTATTTGTACTCAAAAAGTAAAAAGTACTGCATCTCAAGCAGTGATCTCATTGGTCTACGCATCAAGTGTTAGCAATTTCATGTTTAATTGTCTTCTTAAGCCATGATTGACTCTTTCAATTTGACCCAAGTATATATTTATACATTATACAGAGTCAACAGTATGTACTACCTGGTTCAAGTACGTACGAACCTATAGCTAACGCGCACGATTGAAGCAGTCAAGTTGCTAGTTGCTTAATTGTAATTATATGTACATATATTCCAAGTTGACTGAACATGTACCCTGTACACTAAATGCTTCCCCGCTCCCAGATTGGCTATATATACAACTCTAACACGGGTTTTTATTGCATATGCCAAGCCAACGAATCCCATTTATTAGTCTTATAAATCATATAGATATATATAATATTCTTACACAATCAAACACATTATTAGATCTGAAAATTGAAATTAAGAAGAAGTAGATCGGTGAGCAGAAATCATGGGTTTCCAATCGAACGAGATCGATCGGAATTTATATTCATCACAGCTCCAAGCAGGAGATCACGTTTACAGCTTTAGAAACGCTCACATCTACTCCCACCATGGTTAGTTTTATTCCTATTTTTCAATCTTTCTTACAAGCTAGCTAGGTCATTTTACAAAGTACTATATATCGCCCCCCGTTTTTTTTTTTTTCTTTTTTTATTTTGAAAGGAGATCATCCTAATTTTCACCCTATACACAGGAATCTATGTGGGAGGGAATAGAGTGATCCACTTCACAAGAACACAAAAACCCGAATCCTCCGAATCATCAAATCGCATGATCACCCGCTGCAAAGTGTGTCAATACTCTCGAAAGGAGGACCGAGGAGTGGTAAAATGCTGCCTTGAGTGCTTCCACAAAGGCCACAGACTCTTTCGCTTCGAGTACGGCGTCTCGTCGTCCCACTTTGTCCTCAACCGTTCAGGAACATGCACCACCGGCTCCTGCCGCTACTCACCAGAGGAGGTCGTCCGACGCGCCACTGAGATGCTATACTCTGTTGAGGGTTTCGGCGAGTATGTCCTTCTTCGCAACAACTGCGAGACCTTTGCGGTGTACTGCAAGACCAACAAACGCATGAGCTTGCAAGCCTACTCTTTGAAACACAAAGCTAAAACTGCTTTTCACGATTTGACAAGTCAGCCCTTTTCGGTGAAAAACACTGCTAAAACTGTGTTCAAGCTCGCGGTGACTCATAAGCATGACACGCTTCGACACGACAAAGAAATGCATCAACAAGATCAGGATGATCATATTCATCCAGAGGAGAAGGACCTCGATAAAATTCCGGAGAAGATAGGCTGTTGTTATTTTTGTGAAGAATGAGGCTAATTGTCCACTCTTTGTGTCAGTATTGCATTGTTTCATCATTTATAGGTTCATGTGTGTTTTTTTGACAAGTTGTATTTCCAAGTCTCTTCAGCTTGGAAAAAATTAAAAAAACAGGGTCGATGTTATATGGTTTTCTTAATTTACGTCATGGTGAATATTATATTACTTCTCATTTCTTCTTATTAAATTCATTAATTCATGCTTTAAAACTTAATTAGTTAAGTAATTGTTTTAACTGCAGGGTTGATTGTGACTGTGTGTTTACATGTAATCAATTGTCCTCGACGATGTATATACACTTCTAATTTCTAAATAAATGTAGAACATTAATTAGTTAATTAAGTTTATGTCACTCAGGTTTATGTGTACTGTATGTACCAGAAAATTCATATATAAGATATAATTAGTTATATATAAAAAATAAATGTAGAAGAGAAATATTGGTTTAGTACTAGGACAATAATTAATTGTGTGTATAAAAATAGTAGACAGATTTTTTTATTAATTAGAAATTAATACTAATTTTGTAGAGACAATTTGTTTACCATGAGGCTATATCTACGAACACAGAAATCATTACTATAACACAGATTTAAATCGTAGCATATTACTCATTCTCAAAACTAACACCTAGTAGTCAATAGTCTTCCAATAATCAATATTAGCCAAAATTATCCGCATGCATTTGTTTTTTATTTTATTTTTAATATAAAATTGGCATCTCAAGAAAATAATATCAATAATAGTTAAAAGTTTCAATTATGATACAAGAACAGAGGATTACAATTTCAAATCCTAAAAAAAATTAAATAAGAAATAAATCACAAACACATGAGGGCTACTATAATTCTCCAAGAGAAGAAAATAACAAGGACTACTAGCAAATAATTGCTTCACCTGCTACTAGGCTACATTCTTAACAGGTAGAGTACTGTGATTCCAACACTAAATGATATCCATACCCACTGAAAAAAAAACTAACTTATCCTCATTCTCAGATTTAAGATCTAATAAACGGAAATAAAAACTCACACAGATCAAAAATTTAGTGGTACTATAACCAGATCTAAATCTAGACCTATTATAAAAATAAAGAAATAAGAAACAGAAAAACCCCTCATCCCTAAAGGAGACCAAGGAGGAGGAGAAAGGAGGAGGAGAGGCTGAAAAAGGAAATCAAAACACTTCTTCTTCTACCTCTTGTGAAAGCGTCTCACAAAAGATTTTTTGAGAGAAAGAAAAAGAGGCTAATTTTTTCCCCCTTAATAAGAATCCTTTCTTTTGGCCTCGCTTTGATCTATTTGTTTTTTCTTATTGTAGATTGAGACAGACAAATCTACTTTCCTCTTATAATTCCCAACTTCCAATGTCACAAAGATATTTAAAAAATATAAAAATAAAAACCTATAAAAGTCTGAAAGCCTTTTACAAGTGAGTTGACGAAGACAATCCCAAGTCTTTATTTAAGAAAGCTCCAATTTTTCCAGTTTTGTTCTTTTCCGGCTACCTTTCTCTATATCACAGAACTAGACCCGAAATTTTGTTGCTTTGGATCTTTATACCTTTCACTTTCACACAGTATAGACCAAGACTATAGGGTTTTAATTTGGAACTAGTGGTCCTGAACTTTTTGAAATATGATATTTTAGTCCTTAATTAAATAAAAGATAATGCTTGAGATATCAATTTTTGTATTAAAATTTTAATATCAATATATGTGGTATGTGATTTGTCATTATTCATTTGGTGAAAATATTTATTCTATTTGTGGTAAGTATTAACACACTAATCAGATAGTGACAACTTACATGCCACATGTGTTGATATAAAAAATTTTGTTTAAAAATTGAGACATGTAATGCTATCCTTAAATAAATAGCTTAAGTGATAATTTAGTCCAAATTACTAAAATTATTAAATTTTAGATAGAACCACATTACTATTCAAGTCAGAATCCATGAATTCCAAAGTATTTGGTAAAACGTTTGAAACAAAGAAGCTCAAATTTAATTTTCAATTCAAATGGATATTATGAAGACAAAAAGTGAAAGTGATAAAGATAGCTAAAATTTAAAAATTATTTTTATTTTTTCAGCGTTTATTTCAACTTTATCTTTTTCGTCTGAACACGTGATGTACACATCTAAAATTTTGACAGTATTGTTACCGATTTAGAAACCAAACTGTTACATTTTAAAAAGAGTTCATGACCATTGTTGCCAAAAACCCAAGACTATATATTGCTATAAATCTAGATGAGAACCCGAGTTCACATTGCGTCGTTCCTGTAGTGCATGTATTACCCCTTATCTAGGTTATGTCGAATTGCATAAATAATGCAAAATAATTAAGTCTTATGTACTGTTTTAATATGTGCTCTCTCCAACTAATTAATTTCCCAAGGAGCATATTACATATATACTGCAGTTCAGAATTTATATATATATATTATACCACAAATAGAAGCTGTGATAAGCTTAGGGAAGCGTACAGGAATTCCAGCATGTTGTTCGCCCCCCTCCCCCCTTCCTAAATATTGTTATGATGTTATCTAATATGAGGGACCAACAGAAGCAATTTATGGGATTTTTTTTTAAAATTTTAAGTGGAGTTTAACTAATGACCATCACTTATTACAAATAAAAGAAAATAACTCATGCACTCTAGAAATTAAACTACAGACATAATACCCAATTTTCACTCCATCCCACCCACTGAACTAGCCCTATTGCCCACTGAGCTAACCCTATTAGGCGCAATTTATAGTAGCTGTGTATTTGTAATTTTGTAATTTGCTGCATATCCTTCATCTTCTGAGTAAAATCCATTGCCTTTCGCAAGCGAATATCCTAAATTAATAGACATGTTGTTGTATTTCCATTCGTTTCATACCCAAAGAATTAGGTAAAATGGAAGCATCGAGCAAAGTACTAGTATTACGAGAAAAATAAGATTTTACGTCACTTTTTTGGTGACATCAAAGGCATATGAGGTCACCCACCGAAGTGACGTCTATCCAGATACCGTTAAAAGTCTAAGATTTCACATTGCCAAAAAAATGACGTCGTAGACATACGACGTCATCAGAAAAGCGACGTAATATGTCTATAACATAACCAATATTGATTACATATAGCCCATGAGAAAGTTGTTTTAATAGATAATTGGTGACTAGGAAGTTGTTACTAGGAAGCTGGTGATATGATATGAACACTAATACTTGTTATCAAGTGAGTCACTAAAAATTTGTTTAAAAAAATACTTTACAATTGTATGGGTATTTATACAACTTACATGAGAGGATAATACTCTAGAATATTATATGAGATAATTAAATAAAATATAAAATATAAAATAAATGAATAATTACATTATAATAAATATTCTAAAATGAGTAAGTAGATAATTCTAATAATAAATAATTATTATTAGTAATAATCTCCAATGTACTCTTGCAAGATGGAGCTCTGCAAAAGATCCCAATCTTGTACTTGAGAAGAATGAAAGAAGAATGTGGAAGAACTGTACATCCGCCATAAAAAAAAGTGAGTAGTGAATCCAATCCTGTAGTATTGACCGGAATAATGACCACTTAATCATCCGGTGACTATTGTTAATAAAAGGAAAGTAGCGAAACCAGAGTAGTAATCTAGCCGGGGCCTATTGAAGATGAAGGTGGAGGAAGAACAATAATCCTTTTGTGTCCTAAAAGAAAAACAATCTAAAAGATTTTTTTTTCTTTAAAGAGCTAAATATGAAAGAGGAGACTTATATATATATATATATATATATGGTTTAGTTTAAATGGTTACAATAATATTTACCCATGGATGGTTACAATGGTTTAAGCTGTTAGATCTATATTCTATGGTTGTGATTAGTTTAGTGGTTGGCCAAAAATATTTAATGTTATTTATTAGCATTAAAAAAATTCAATGCTATCATTAATGTTTTTAGTATCCATTCATAGTAACAAAAAAATTGAAACTATTGAGAAGTCCTCCATATATATATATATATATGAGTGAGTTTTCAATGGATATTTTTGTTTTTGCTACATGGATGGGTAAATTTGACTAATTTGAAAATAAACTTACAATAATAAGTTATCTTATTCAATATATTAATTTCTAATTTTTTTTTATTTATTTTTTTTTGAAAATTTAATTTAAAGTTTATTTTTTTAATTACCTTTAATTTAAAACTATATGTACTATTATATCTTCAATTCATAAAATTTCTTTTTTACCGTATGAAAAGTAAACTCTAAGGTAGCATAATTTTTATATTATGAATAAGTTGTTTCTTAAGTAACAAAAAATAAATAAAACAACTACATTAAAAAAATTATTTTAAGAAAAAAATTATGCGTCAAAAAGCTTAAAATTTGTACGTCTTTTGTTGTTGTTATTATTTTTTCCAACGAATAAGATAGTGAAGAGTAATTTGAGATTATTAAGTATTTTTCACTAGTTTTATTTTCTTATTAAAAAAAGAAAATAAAAAAAAATTGACCAACTCATCAGGTTATCTATATTTTTTATTTTAAATAACTTTCTCTATATATATATATATACATATATTAGTTATAATAATTTTTTTTCGTAAATCTACTAATATTATTTTAGCCAGTAGATTAAAATCCAATGGCCCAAATTAAAATACCTATCCATAGAGTAAAAATAAAAATCTCCATTAAAACATCACCCATATATATATAACTAGACCTAAAACCTGAGCAACTAAACGTAAAACAAAACTAAGACACACATAAGGAAAAACATTTTTTTTTTAAAAGACTGAAACCTAATACCAAACAAACATAAGACTTAACTTTTCTTTTGAAAAAATGGAAAACTAGAACACGTAAATAACAAAACAAAGACTTTTTTTTTTTTGGTGTTTAAAATCTAATAACCTAAACAAACAAACATAAATTATCTTTTTTTTTTTTTTTTACCTAAAACATAATAACCTATAACAAACAAATGTAACCTTTTCTTTTTTACTAAAACAAAACAAAAATTAAAAACAAAAGGGATGGGTGATTTGAGGGAGGAGAGAAATATGAGGGGAGAAGAAAAATATGAGTTATAATGACGTGTTTATCATCAACTAATACTAAAGTAAGTTTTGATAATTGGATTCAAGGGCGTTTGCCTAGGAATGACCAAAGAAAAGAAAAACTAGATTATAAAGTGTTAACCCATGAATAGACAGGAAAAATAAATTTGAGTTCTAGGGTGTTAATCTATGAATAGACAAGAAAAATAAAATTAGTTTTGGATTCAAAGGTATTAACCCAGTGATTGATAAGAAAAATAAAATTTGGGTTTTGTAATGAGAAGAAAGATCCAATTGAGAGGGAGCCAGCCTGGTTCGATAAGATAAGATGATGAAGGAAAAGAATTAGTTTTTGGGCCAAATATAGGATTTTCGATTGACAAGGTGAAGAAAGAAAAGAATTAATTCTTAGGCTAAATATGGGGTTCTCGATCGACCAGAATTTTTTTTAATAAGAAAAGAACGACAAAAATGACTAATATTTAAAGAGAGAGAAATATAATGATTTGGGCTCAGAATTAAAATAATGGTTTTGGCTTATTATTTTCATCGATTGTATGAGTTTTTATACAAGTTACATGAGAGAATAATCCTCTAGAATATTTTATGAGATAATTAAATAAAATATAAAATACACAATAAATGAATAATTACATAATAAAAAATATTTTACAATAGGTAAGTAGATAATTCTAATAATAAATAATTATTATCAGTAATTATTTTCAATAGAATAACGTGGAGAACCTAGCTAATTTAGTGCTTTTCTTTCAATTAGTCATTTTTTTCCTTATTTCTTTATTTCAATACCTTGGACTTGATGGGTCCAGAAGGTAACAATAGCTGATTGATATTGATAGAGAATCGTACAGGATTTTGATTCGCTTTTGATCTTATTCAATTCTTAAGGAAACAACCAGTCGAAAAAGAAAATAAACAATGTAAAAGAAGAGTTTATATGAATATGTCCAATGGTAAATCATGTGATACGAAAGATGAGAGAAGAGTAAAAACATTGAGAAAGCAGGTGCGCGAATTAATTTTGCACTTTTATTTTGAGGTGATTTATTAGCAGTTTTATTTGGTTTCATTAACCGATAGTTTCTAATTACCGTACAAAGTCACAAAATTATTAGCTTCATAAAAATAACCGGAAAAAAAAAGAACAAAGAAAAAAAGAAACGGTATATATGTTTTAGAATCTGAAAGTTTTAGAGGGTAATTTGGACATTTTGCAAGCAGTTGCATTGTCGTAAATACAATTTTTTTAATAAAATATTCAAAATATCTGAATATTATAATCAGGTGCTACAATTCCCATTAATTGCTAAAAAAGAGGCCTCTATTTTCCATTCTTCCTTAGCCGACGCGTCAGTCCGCGTCGAAGCTATTTCGAATACGAATCCAACGCCGCAAGTCTCGTCTCGTTTCGATGCCGGACGAAGCCGTAGCGGCCCCGCGAAGACTCCGCCTCCGGCGAGGTTTTCCGGCCACCGGCGCTCCGTCCGACCTCGATTTTCGACAAAATCGCCACTTTCTTAATTTGTTTTCTAATATAAGTATGTGATCAGTTTTGTCTTCCTGGGTTTCTCACTGGGAATATCTGTATGTAGGATGAGGAGAGACAGAGGAACAACTTGGGTATGGATGTGCTATTTGTACACATCTCTTATCCTTTAGCAATGGAGATACTTTCATTCTATAGGAAGAATATTGATGATTTGAAATTGACCAATGCTGAAGTCAAATGGAAAATTAATCCAAAATTCAGGTATTTCGTCTGGTTATCATCTTTCAAGGTTTGGTCAAACTATAGATGTTTTCGCACATACTAACATTTCATGTAAAACTTTTCATGCACACGAAAAATCTCTCCTTTTAACCAGCAGTCATTTTCAGAGGATGATACAAGCTTATTTTGAATTGGATATTCTTTCTCGAGCTTTTCGCAATTTTAGACTTTAGTGCTAATCTTGCTGTGTGTTTTTTAATCATGCAGTGGTGGGACGAATGGGTACATTTTCATTTCTGATAAACCTGTGCAGCCTTTGCAAATAGATTCACCAATTGATGGCATGGAGATGATTGCTGATAATCAAGTCTTGTATGTTATTTTCGCGTCAATTCTAGACTGGTTCAAATGGCCATTTTTGCCATCATATCTAATGACTCTTTGTCTCTGTTTGTCCAGGACATTGTTTTATGAGTGTCCTCCCCTCCATATTCACATTCCTAGACCACCAGAGGGAGTTCAGTATCCTGGAAAGGTATAGTTGTTTGGTATTTTTCTACAAATTGATCTAAGCATTTACTATTCTAAACCTCAGAAGTTCAATGTAAAATAATTCTGCACTGGACTTGAAAATGGTATCTGAAATTTGGCTAGACAAGGATTATTGACTTTCTCCTATATACCTTACATTCAAACAATTTGATTTTAGATTTCAAACTTGGGAAAAGAAATTTGGACAAGTAAATCTGTAAAAATATGTTTATTTGAACTAATTATTTTAGTGGTAAAAGCTATCGTTGTTAAAGCTTCATCTATGATGATATGAATTAAACAGAGTCTACTATGGGAATTTTTTTCCTTTTATTTTTATTTTTGTTTGTTTGTTCTAACCTAGAGCAGTTTTATGTGGAACTAATGATGCTAGGCATCTCTGGCTTTTCCAATCAAATTATGCCTTTTAGTACTGTTAGGACCCACTGACTTCATACACTTGGTATTGTGTGATTGGATAACAAGTATTTGGTTTTGAGCACCACAGGTGCCCTTTTAGTGATCTTATTTTTATGCCTACCTTTTACTTTGAGGACTAAGTGTTGATGGAAACTTTGCACTGAGATTACCAGTGGTATCTGTTTTTATTGCTCTAAGCTGATTTTTTTGACACTGCTTTATCTGATGCTCCCATTTTCCTTTTGCCAAAGACACATATAACAGGCACACTAACTCACACAGATTTATATGTGTGTATATATATGTATATATTTTCTCTTCTCTGTCATGCTAATTTGTTAATATTTTGTTTCCGTCTCAGACTATTCGTAGGAAGGATGTTAAACCTGCACCACTTTTGTGGCATGAGAAGTCTGCTGTTGTTGGACGGTTGCATTCTCTAGGGTGAGAATGTCCTAACACTTTGTTTTTATACAGCAGAATTAGCTTAGGCGTTGGACTAAATGAGTCATTGTCAATTTATGCAAAGATTGGAAGATGCACTGTTCCATTAGTTTTATTTCTTTACATACTTCTTATCTATCAAATTAATAAGATTTGAGGAGGCACTAATTGCTAGGCATGTTACTTATAATAATGCAACGGATCGTAACTCTTATCCCAATTTTCCAATTTTCTAATACCAATTTATTTGGTATGTGAGTTGTCATCATTTAATTGGTGAATGTTATTAATTGTATTTGTGGTAAGTTTAAATACATCTCATACACCACGTGTATTGGTATTAGAAATTTGGGATGATAGTTGGGATCCGTAGCATCATCCTTTTAATTAATATGTGACATTGTGAGTTGTCCAACGGTTATGATCATGGCTCACGATCTATAATTCTTGATTTACTTACCATATTCATGATGTCTGAGTATGCATGGGTTTTTCTTAGTTTGCTAAACTCAATATAATTTTTCTAAAATCTCTAGAAAGGTGGTACTTTTGTAATTCTCAGATTTTTGATCGTAACTTATGCACGGGACCTCGAAACTGATTTCTGACTTCGAATTTGGACTCAATGAGATCAAAACATGAATTTTCGTAGAAAAGATGACTATGTTTCATAATGACACAAAAATTTGAATTTTGTGGCACAAATTGCACTGTTTTGCGTGCCACAGACCGGTCCCGCATCGGGACCTGTTTTTGATGAGGTATATGTCTAACATAATATTTTTGGGTGCTCTGAATTCAGTGGTAACCTCCGTTTCTCCATATGAGATTCCGGTGGAAATGCCACTTTTTCAAGTGAATTTATCGGGATCCGAAAACTGTCATTCGAACACCCAAGTGACCAACGGGAGTTTCTTCGAGTGTCATTGGTATGGTATTATTACCGTATCGATGTAGGGATTCAATTACTTGATTTTATATATGTTTTGATTTATAATTGCGTTAAAACTTATTTACGAAAAAACGTGATTTCACGATGGTTTGATTAATATAAATTGGTTGGTTATATTGGGATTGGACTGTGTGGATTATTATACATATTTTTACAATTTGATTATGGGATAAAATTGCGGTGCACTACCCATGTTACAGTAAATCCCAGTATAATGCAAAGTAGAATTTTAAAGCATGATTTGATTCATGAATGCATGGTTATTGTAAATTGTTACATGTTGTACATATTATAGGATCGCACATGAGATACATCTTAGACATCACAGTGTTTAGTAGGCGGCCTTTGGCCCGCCTTCGGTGAGAGCCCGTAAACTCGCGCGGGGTTTCTGATTCCCCCATTCGGTAAGTGTAGGCATTTAGTTGCCCCTCCGGTTCTGTAGGCATAGACACATGGGTGTCCCTCTGATTTTCTGGGATTAGGTTTCAGGTAGAGAGTTCTCAGTACATATAGTACGAGTTACTCTAGTTCGTGATGAGAGGATGTGAACTCATGGATTGTTTGATTTATGATATGTACAATTATATGGATTTGATTTTGGTTTTGAATATGTGATTATTCTGGATACTAATTATTTTATAAACTTAGTTTATATATGAATTTTGGAAAAGGTATTAACTATGCAGGTTCGATAAATTGCATCAACTCAAAAAGGTAATTGAATTTCTACTGAGCATGTGAATGCTCATTCCCCTACTTCTGTATATTGTTCTGTGCAGCTTATGTATATCGTTCTACTCTTAATCCCTGTTGGGTGTTCGTACTCTCTTATTATTCATTTTTTGTTCAATTATTTAGTCAATATTAGTAAACTTACTAAGTGGATGTATGAGGATGGTTTTAATGTTAAACAGAGAACTTGAGATTGCAAGTGATTTTATGTAACCTGTTTAAGACTCTGAACTAAAAAATTTCAGTTGAATTCAATTTACCAAAGTTTATGATTTCTCAACATGATTTCAAATTAGATAGGTAGAAATATTCCTAAACTTTGAATGGTATTTTTATCAATTAATTAAAACTAATAAGAGTTTTAATGATTATAGAATTTTATAGTGATTTGAGGACCAAAATGAAATTATCCAATACTTAATTTCTTCTAAATTTAGTAAAATTAATATTTTATTATATTTTCACATAAAATTACTAAAAGTCACGGTTTTGGATTTTCGGTTGCGACAGAAATGGTATCGGAGCTTTAGGCTTCAGATCCGTCTGGGATCTTGCCTGTGAGATTTTGTTGTATAAAAAGGATTTTAGAAAGTGTTTGACAAATACTTCATATATCACTTAGGAATTGGCTAAATATGTTGTCTTTATTCTGATTCGTCAATAATCTTTTATTTATCTCCCTAGAGTGAAGCTTTAGTATCTTTGGGATGGTTATATCCCAGAAATTCTAGTCTCCGATGTGTTGGGGTTGACCGAGACTAGTGGATTCTGAAATCTCTGGTTCAGATGGACATTCATTCTTGTATTCTTATATCCATTATAGTAATAAGCTATATGAACCATGTAGGTTCTAAAATAGTAATTTGGTGTATTGTATATTGATTGTCTTAAGTTGATTTCATTTGCATGAATGGGATTATGATATTAATCCATTGATTTCGATTTACTTCTATTTACTCGGTTCGAGTAAATGGTAGTAATGCTTGTGTTGACATATTTAAATCGACTGTACTTTTGGCGTGACATATCGTTTGTAGATTGAAAATTGATATAACATACTGAGTTTGCTTAAAGATAATACTATAGGGTTGACTTGACATTAATTGTATGTTGGTGGAATAAATGATTTAGTTTCATTTGATATCATTTGGTTATTTGGTCTTGTCTAAATTAATAACTTATGATTATGTTTTAAAAAAAAAAAGTCGTTTACTTGAAATAAATTGTTTTGCCTACTTGGTAGCTGCATGCTTAGTTTATTGTTCTTCTAAGGTAGAGCTTTTGGAATTAAAAAAAAATTGGTTATTGAAAATTTAATCAATTTGGAACTATTTACAAGGTAAGTGACTCTTGGATTTTCAAAAATGATTAATGTGGTTTGAAATGAAATAGACTGTTATGATTGATAAAATTGCATGCTTTCTTTTTTAAACCATGGATATTTTCTTTTTAAAATATCAAATAGCAAAAAATGATTTACTTTTTTTAATGGATGTATAGTTTCAAAAACTTATAGGCCATTTGAAACTGGAAATTTGTGAAATTGATCCTTAGTGTTTACAAAATTTAGTTATGATACTAAATTAATCCTAACTTACTTTTAATAGTGTTAGTTGGAGAATTCTTTATACTAAGAAAATTTTTATAAACTTAGAATTTCCAGTATCCTTCCAGATTTGCATATGGTAGATATTCTTGGTGCTTGATTTATAAGCTGAGATGAACTTTCATATGTTTAATTACATGTTAACCTGGAATTAAACAAGGAATGTTTATGGAAAGTTATGTGATAACTTGAGAAACAAGTTTAGTTTCTTAAAGGATTTTTGGTATGAATTAATACGGAATGAGTATAAATTTTTGAGAAAAATTATGTGTGTTTGAGATATTATACATATAATATCTTGGTTGCATGAATTCTACTAAGTAAGAACATGATAGGGAATCTAGTATGGAAACTTTAGTGAATTAAAAAGCATGATAGAACTTAAATCATAGTATGAAAGTTTTGTGAAACCTTGATGTTATGGTTTAAAGTATCATGTTAATTGGACATATTTATATTTTCAAGGTTGCAATTGTATGAGTGACTTCTTAATGCATATGTAATGTTCGTAGGCCTTAAATTGTTAAATCCTTGAATGATGAATAATTTTTCATTGGATAAGTCAAGTTGTGACGACCTTACCCTGGTGGTCTCGATTGGACAATTAAGCTCTTGTGTGGTTAATTTAATTTGGTATCCTAAGTGTTGAGAACTCCAGGTATTGGAGACTTGGGATGGTATCTTATTTGAACTTCAAATAAAAATAAATTGGTTTTGAATACCTAAGTATTGAAGAGACTTAGGTGGTACGTACTAATGTGTAGTATTTTTATTAGAACTTTTAAATTCATAGAATTAGCTTTTCAAGTGAATGCAAACTATAAATTAGTATACCTAGTTTGGTGTTTAATAGAATTTGAGCCATATAAATTAATGTATGGTATTTCTTTTAAAAATATAAACTGAGTTTCTAAAATTCTTGAGGTTGAATATGTTGTGAGTTAAGTAAGGCTTATATAAAAAGAATATATATATGTATATATTGCTCATCTACATAAGTAAAAAAAAAAAAAGTGTAACTATGACACACTCTACTATTTTTCTGAAACGCTTTATAAAACCTATATTATAAAAATGTATTTCAAAACTGTTTTTAATAAAATTGTTAGAGTTTGGTGACTTCAAATTTATAAAATGCAAAGATAGTTTTACCGAAGCGTGCCTTACCTAGATTTTTTTATAAATAAAGAATTATGGGAATGAGTTTGCATATTTGCAATGTGCCAGTTAAAGTGTGTGCTTTAAAATTTCTTGGAGAGAAATGTTCGAAAACTTTTGAAAAAATTTTGAGAACCTAAGAAAAAAAAAATCAGCAAATGGTATTTATAAATTATGGAACTTTTTATAGGTTATATCGGGTGTCATTTAAGAAACTTTTGTTTTAATTAACCTGTCTAATTTGTTGGGAGTTGAAATCCTGATTGGATTCTTGGTATTGAATTGAATCTATAACTCATTATTTGATTTGAATTGAATCCAAGCATCACTGTGATAGTATGATAAATGGTATTTGAAAACGGTTCACTCGTGGGTTTATTATTTAGAGAGTTAGTGAACTCTTACTATTATATTTTCAAAAGAATACTTGGAGTTCAGATTTGGTTTACCTATGGCCAAGGTAAGACCATATTGTGAACTATTGTCATATTCTTGTGTGCCCCCGATTTTTGTGTTGCATATTTTCGAAAATATTTCCAAGCTGTTTTTGACTAAAAAGTGAAATAAGGTTTAATAGGAGACAGGCATTGCCACGGAAACAACCTATTCTGTTGAAACCTTATTTTGGGGCATTGTATTACTGTTACTGATTTACTTACATATTAGATATCAAGTCAATTCTGTATGACTTCTCCTTGTACCAAGTACTTAGAAGGTCTTTGGAAGTGATTGATGATTTGGGATCAATATTATAATCCTTCTTTGGATAGAAAACTTATAACGTCTTTGGATATAAATATGGTATGAGTAATTACCATATGATATTATCTTGGGTAAAAGACTTGGAAAGCCTTTGAGCTATACTTGTTATGTGGAGACTCGTATTATATATGGTTGGACTGCAGCGTGCTATGTACCTTTTTGTTAGAGATTTTCATTATATCGTGATCTTAGTCTTGTCCTTGACTAGAGACGTTGGGGATACTCGGTTGTTTCACACCAGTTATGAGGAACGGTGAATGACCTATATCATCATACTTTTATTGTAGTATCCAATCTTTGAATTGGTCTATCTTGTGTGGTATAACACAAGGGTATTGATTTTCATTTGGGATCTTGTTATAGCTTTTGAACTCAGTGATTGTTTAGGACCGAATTCTAGGTACAGACAAATGGGATTGTTCCGGTGTGATATTGATCTGGTATGATCAGGGGGACAGTATCGTATGTGTTTGACATTTAGTTTTCTACTCTAGTTTGGTGCCTAATAATCGGTACTCAGGATATAAGAGTCTTGCATTATTGACTTTCAGTCTTGATTATCGTTACCAATTCTATTTTGTGTACTGACTTAAGGACATTATTCTCATGTGTTGATGTTCTTGTAACTATTAGTGGGTCAACTTTTTTATACCTCATGCCTTGAGTGGAATCTAGATGTTGACAAGATTATAATCCCGCATAGAAGGCGTAGGTTTTATGTTTTATTTATATTCAACCCCTAATTCGATCTTCCTACACCCTATCTTTGATGATTTACTATCCTTATAACCCTTATTCCTTATATCTCTCTCATACTCCTTGTATCGAATTTGAATTTCTGGACAAAATTCCTTTAAGGAGGGGAGGATGTAAAATCTGAAAGTTTTAGAGGGTAATTTGGACATTTTGCAAGTAGTGGCATTGTCGTAAATACAAATTTTTTTAATAAAATATTCAAAATATCTGAATATTATAATCAGGTGCTACAGTTCCCATTAATTGCTTAAAAAAGGGGCCTCTATTTTCCCTTCTTCCACACACAAGGTCCCCGAAATCCACAAAATGTCGAATTTGTCGCCGCCCGTCGCTGCCGCACCGCCGCTCAACTCTGTTGATGTGCCAGCCCGTGTTGAAGCTCTTTCAAAGACGAATCCAACGCCGTAAGTCTCGCCTTGTTTTGATGTCAGACGAAGCTGCAGCGGCCCCGCAAATATTCCACCTCTGGCAATGTTTTCCGGCCACTGGGGCTCCGTTCGACCTCGGTTTTCGACACCTCCAGCGTGTGTGGTCTTCTTTCGTCATCGCTGACCATCACTAAGTGGTTGCATGTCAAAATTCATCTCCGGTAAATTTGTTTTACCACTTTTACCATTTTTACCAACTATATAGAAAATGATATTTTTGTAACTTTTTGGTTAGGTAATTATTTTATCCGAAGTAAATATATATGGTGAAAGAAGGTTAAAAATCATGAATAATTACTGTTAGTAGAAGAAAAAACGGTATCTGGTAGTACGGTAATTTTTAAATAAAAAATATGGTATTTTTCTAATTTATAACAAAAAGTGGTATTTTTGAAAAACTAAATAATTTTGGAGTAGAATATGTTACTATTCAGATTTGGGCCTTGGGCTGGTAGTAGAAAACTGCATTGCGGAAATATTATTGCAAAAATGACATTTTAACAAATAATAAGTGAACTTGATACTTTTTCAAATTATTTTTGAAAGTGATATTTTCTAAGTAATTTTGTGATAATGATATTTACTAAATACTTCAGATTAGTGAGATTTTTGCTAATAATCAGCAAAAATGATATTTTTCTAAAATCTTTAGAAAGGTGGTATTTTTATAATTCTCGGATTTTTGAACGTAACTTATGTACGGGATCTCGAAACTGAGTTCTGACTTCAAATTTGGACTCAGTGAGATCGGAACATGAATTTTGGTATAAAATATGACTATGTTTCATAGTGACGCGAAAATTTGAATTTCGTGGTACAAATTGCACCGTTTTGCATGCCACAGACCGGTCCCGCACCGAGACCCATTTTTGATAAGATATATGTCTAACTTAGTTCTTTTGGGTGCTCTAAATTCAGTGGTGACCTCCGTTTCTCCATTTGAAGCTTCGATGGAAATGTCACTTTTTCAAGTGGACTTAACGGGATCCGAAAACTGTCATTCGAATACCTAAGTGACCAACGGGAGTTTCTTCAAGTGTCACTGGCATGGTATTATTACCGTATCGAGGTAGGGGTTCAATTACCTGATTTTATATCTGTTTTAATTTATAATTGTATTAAAACTTATTTACGAAAAATCGTGATTTCACGATGGTTTGATTAATGTAAATTGTTGGGTTATACTGGGATTGGACTGTGTGGATTATTATACATATTTTTACAATGTGATTATGGGGTAAAATAGCGGTGCACTACCCATGTTACAGTAAATCCCAGTAAAATGCCAAGTAGAATTTTAAAGCTTGATTTGATTTATGGATGCATAGTTTTTGTAAATTGTTACATGTTGTACATACCATAGGATCGCACATGAGATACATCTCAGACATCGTGGTGTTTAGTAGGCAGCCTTTGGCCCGCCTTCGGTGAGAGCCCGTAAACCCGCGCGGTGTTTCTGATTCCCCCATTTGGTAGGTGTAGGCATTCAGTTGCCCCTCCGGGTCGGTAGGCATAGACACATGGGTGTCCCTCTGGTTTTCTGGGATTAGGTTTCAGGCATAGAATTCTCAGTACATATAGTACGAGTTACTTTGGTTTGTGATGAGAGGATGTGAGCTCATGAGATTGTTTGATTTATGATATATACAATTATATGGATTTGGTTTTGGTTTTGAATATGTGATTATTCTGGATACCAATTATTTTATAAACTTTGTTTATAAATAAATTTTGGAAAAGGTATTAACCATGCAGGTTTGATAAATTGTATCCACTCAAAAAGGTAATTGAATTTCTACTGAGTATGTGAATGCTCATCCCCCTACTTCTCCCACTTTCAGGTATTTGACTATTTGAGATAGTCGTCTTGATGAATAGACAAGCT
Organism: Trema orientale; assembly: GCA_002914845.1. Taxonomy (NCBI): domain Eukaryota; kingdom Viridiplantae; phylum Streptophyta; class Magnoliopsida; order Rosales; family Cannabaceae; genus Trema; species Trema orientale. The sequence goes on from JXTC01000870.1 coordinate 57,450, forward strand.
GTGTAGCTTATGTATATCGTTCTGCTGATCTTAATCCCTGGTGGGTGTTCATACTCTCTTATTATTCATTCGTTGTTCAATTATTTAGCCAATATTAGTAAACTTATTAAGTGGATGTATAAGGATGATTTTAATGTTAAACTGAGAATTTGGGATTGCAAGTGATTTTATATAACCTGTTTCAGTATCTGAACTAAAAAATTTCAGTTGAATTCAATTTCTCAAAGTTTATGATTTCTGAACATGATTTCAAATGAGATAGGTGGAAATATTCCTAAACTTTGAATGGTATTTTTATCAATTAATTAAAACTAAAAAGAGTTTTAATGATTATGGAATTTTATAGTGATTTGAGGACCAAAATGAAATTATCCAATACTTAATTTCTTCTAAATTTAGTAAAATTAATATTTTATTACATTTTCACATAAAATTACTATAAATCACGGCTTTGAATTTTCGGTTGTGACAATATATGCTAGAGCCAGCTTCTAGATTGTTAAAGCAATGGGTGGTACAATCAGTCAGGATGACCAAGTAGAGAAAGCCAGCTATATATGGGGCAGTACTTTAGACTTAATGTTGATGCTTGCTTCTCTTTCTTTTAACTGATACAACAATTTGGTATTATCAGAGATGAGATTGTGAGGGAGAAGTGTTTGCGGCTGTATCAATGAAGATTTCAAATGTGGTTCTAACTCTTAAAGAAGCTGAATTGTAAGCATCAGCATTCTGTTTGGTATGGGCACGAGAAGTGGGCTTACCGTTGCACACCATTGAATCGGACATGCACTAAATTAATAATGTTGCGTCTTGTATTCACAATCATACTATTAAAAATACTGGGTTTGGAGATCTAATTGCTGATATTGATGGTTCATTATCTCTTTTCATGACTAGGGTGTCGGTTACATATATTCATAGAGAGACACAAATATAGTCGCTTATGATGAAAATTATCAAAATTTGCCATTATAATAGATGAATGATGAACTTGTTTGGTTGGAGAAAACACCAAATAGTTGAGTCCGTATTTTTTTTCTGAACTAATTGAATAAATTTATTAAAAATAAGAGGCAAAAAATTAAAGAAACCAACGGAAGAAATTTCCAATGTCGTATAAAAGAACAAAGAGCATAAATTATGGTTTTTTTTTTTTTCTTTTGGAGTGGAAGAGAATTAAAACCTTACAATTGGCCAAATAATATTACACTTAATTAAATAGTTCACATATTTTGTCGTGTATCAAACATATAGTTAATAAAGCATCTTAGTATTATCTTTACATATGTAATAATTTCAGATCAACTCCAATTGTCACAAAAGAAGAACAATTTGAAAGTAAGTGCCGAAGTCCGAAGATATTTAGGAATGAGTTGACGAAAACCGTCTCATTCTTTAGTTCAAGCAGCTCCAAATTTTCATCTTTTGTTATTTTTCTCCCTTTTTTGTATGTCACGCAACTTGGCCCGAAACTTCTAGTACAGTTGCTCTTTGTAACATTCACTTTCAAGAGTAAACGTTGCGCGTCGTTGCTATAGTAATGCCTGACGTTTTCTGGCTAGGTTTGCTGAATTTAACGAATGCCATATGATTCGGAATCTTTTAATTTCCTAGTCGATCATTATTAGGACCTCAAGCATTGACCCAAGCATCTACTAGTCTTCTTTTTCTGTCTTTTCGTTTTTTCCATTTATTATGCATGTGGTCCATTTATATGTTATGTAAGTTCTTTCTCATTTCATAGCCACCAGAGTCGCTTTTTTGAATTATCTCAAGTAATTAATTCCTGTCCTCGCATACATTGACCCAAGCATCTACTAGTCCTCTTTTTCTGTCTTTTTGTTTTTTCCATTTATATGTTATGTAAGTTCTTTCTCATTTCCTAGTTGTCGTCGTCCTATAAGTCCTCCTATTATCTCTCTACAGCTCTTCCTCCCTGTCTCACTAATTGGAATCTATATTATTAACATAGTATACCATTTCAACCAGTTGAATATCCTGACGATCGCAAACTTTCCTTGGGCCTTACAGATTACAAGTTAATTGAAAAAACGTACATGACGGGTCTCGCTTTTATCAATCACTTCATCTCTCTCTCTCACGACCCGAGACTGAGGTAAATGGTAGAATGAGTATTTCACGAAAAAGAAATACCAAGATTTATTTTAAAAAGTTTCAAAAATTATTAAACATTTGTACTGGCCTTTAAAATATTCAAGTAAAAGTAATCACACAGTATATACATCATCCTTTAAATGTAGATTACAATAAAAATAATTATTCAAATGTTGTGCTTCACAAGCTCATTAGACATCATCTATACACATAGTTTATATAGACCCTTGCCAGTTTTATAATTAAAACTCTCAAAACTATAAACAAGCCGTAATTCCTATTCATTGCCACACACGAATACACTAATCTTAAGATAGGAATTTCTAAAATAAAACAACTAATGTATTTTAAGCTTCAAGAGCCACCCTGTCACGACCCAAAATCCGGGCCAGTGGCAGAAGGGGAATTTCACAAAGATGGGAAATTCCTTGATTTATTTGAAAAATATCTAAAAAGTTTTAGTTTTGTAAACAGTCCATT